>OMOT01081073.1:0-10830 GCA_900312575.1 Acanthochaenus luetkenii
AATGTCAGTATCAGTCGATTTAGCCCAGATTTTCACTAGGTCCAGTTTGGGAAGTAAACTTCTAACATTCAGGTGAATAACACCAAGCCCTGTTCTAGCTTTAAAATCACACAGAGTACCCAGACAATTTATATCTGGACCAGGATTAAGATCAACATTTCCTGACAGTAAGATCAAAAGAACAACAAAACATTTTATTTTCACTGAGTGTGCTGGTGCTGATTTATTATACCTAAATCCTGGTCTACCTGAAGGATAAGAGTAGAAAGATAGCAACCAGTCATATGCATTTAATAAGTCAATGTAATGGAGAAAAGTGCCATCTTCAGTACTCTGTGCGATCCAATTGGGACAGTGCCTAAAGGAGTTAAAATCCCAGTTTGTGCCTTTTCGAGGAAATAGAAGATGCTGAGGCACGTTATAGTCTCCATCCCTTTCATGCACCTCATATGGATTGTGTGGATACAGCACAGTCAATAAAATCAAGAGAGGTGCTACTGGTTGGCGTGTAGTAGGGAGCACGAAAAAACCCAGAAAATCCAATCTCCTCCTGAATCAAATGATGACGATGCGTGACGTCATCATGTAAACAGGAACGGCAGCGAAGCAATGCTGTGAATGAATGAAATAAAATCAGGACCTTCATTCCATGACCATTACTGTGTATGACCTCGGAGATTACCTTTTAATGACCTTGACCTTACCACGTGACCTTGACCTTAAATCAATCTGTCATCTTAATAAATAGCATCAGTTCGATTTAGCAAAAAAAGAAAAGGGTTAATTCATGATCCTTGATTCTCCTGTCTTAGATTTGGCCCACTGGCGAAAAATGCAGGGATTTTTGGGAGGTACTTGGGGACTACATTTTTCATAAAAGGGCCATGGAAGTCAAATCAATCGTCAAAACATCTTAGCCAGAGAATTGTCACGGAATTTAAGTCCTGAACCCAACTAAATACTTGGAATATGCCTTTAACATAAGTCAATATAAACTGTAAAACTGTTACATAACATTTTAAGAACTCAATCAGAAGTGTACCAGTTTATCCACTCAAAGGAAAGCTGGGATTCAATTTGAAGCAGCAGTGGAAATGGACCCTTTTCCACTTTAATGTGCTTTTTTGTTTTGTTTTCCAGGGAGAATGAAGCACTATGGAGGGAGATCTCAGATCTAAGACAGAAACATGCCCACCATCAACAACTTATTAAGAAGGTATGTTAGCACTATGCTGGGGGAATCACTTCAAATATTGGGCTATCTTGACAGTGTATTGTTTTTACCATGACACAACAATTGCATCACAGCATAAGGAAAATTGTCAAACTGCATATGACATTGAATGTAATACTCTTTACTTTTTTCAGCTGATACATTTCATCGTCACATTGGTACAGAACAACCGCATTCTGAATTTAAAACGCAAAAGGTGAGATCACAAAGTATGTTATGTCCTACCAGCTGGGATGCGAGTTAGTGTTCGTCAGTGAGTGGACCTATGCTCTAAGCAGCCAATGACCCAATTTCTGCACCTATTTATCATAGATGCATTGATTAATTGGCCACCGATCACAATCAGCTGATGGGCATTCTCAGTAGGTCATCACTGATCAGCCAATCACAGAGCCAATTGACCGCTCACACATTCATTTCTGAAGTTGTTGTGAATTTCATTATTTACTATTTGATTAAACAGTTTAATGTGTTGGACAGAATGAAAACCTGTCCTTTTCATCATGCACACGCTAACATGTAATAATTATGTTTGGATAAATACTATGATTTATTTCCACGTGCAGTGGCAGCCTTAAGTACAATGTGTTAAACACAGTACTAGATTAAAATGTTACTGTTTATGCTTGCTGTGCACTTTTACATGATGTGCTGTTAGTAGAAAGTCCAGATAAAATTGGCGATCAGGTGATCACACTGTTACTAAATAATAATAATTGTATTGTGCTTTTCATAGTACTCCGGTTTCCTCCCACAGTCAAAGACCTGCAAATACATGTGTTTGTGTGTAGTGTAGGATATGATGTGATGTACTATGTATATGATGCATGCAATGTAAAGCCCTTTGAGACATGCTTGTATAAAAGGGCTATATAAATGAAACATGATTGATTGTTTGATTGACAAAGAAACTTTACATTCAAATCACATAAGATTTTAAAAAACTACATAAAATCAAAATTACAGTATATAAAATCTACAGTGGAAAGTAAGGTTTGATAAAGAGTGAAGCTAAGTGATGATAAATTAGGGTAAAAATTACGTTAAGATCTGGAGAGGCAGTGGGAATCTATATTGTAGACCTTTTTGAAAAGGTGGGTTTTGAGTTTGTTTTTGAACAAAGGGAGTGAGTCTGAGTTTCTGATGGGTGAGGGGAGGGAGTTCCAGAGGGTTGGGACAGCGATGGCAAATGCTCTGTTCCCCAAGGCAGTTTGTGATGGTGGAGAGAATGGAAGGGGTGATGGTTTTGTTGGAGATGTAGATCTGGGTGTCATCGGCATAGCAGTGGAACTGTAGTCCGTGGCGATGCATGATGCATAGAGGGAGCATATATATTATACACGGTGGCTCAGTGGGTAGCACTGTCGCCTCACAGCAAGAAGGTCATGGGTTCTAATCTCCGCCCGCTCCTTTCTGTGTGGAGTTTGCATGTTCTCCCAGTGTTCGCGTTGGTTTCCTCCGGGTGCTCCGGTTTCCTCCCACAGTCAAAAGACATGCAGGTCAGGTGAACTGAAGACTCTAAATTGCCCATAGATGTGTTTGTGTGCAGTATGGTATATGATGTGTATGATGTAGTGTAGTGTATATGATGCATATGTAGTATGTATATATGAAGCAATGTAAAGCCCTTTGAGACATGCTTGTATAAAAAGGGCTATATAAATTGAGGGACACCATGGGTGACTAGGGTGGTGTTGGATTTGCAGTTATTGATGGAGATGTAGTGAAATCTATCGGAAAGGTAGAATGTGAACCATGAGAGTACTGAACTGGTTATGCCAATGCAAGATTGCAGGCGACTGAGGAGGATGGAGTGGTTAATGGTGTCAAAGGCTGCACTGAGGTCGAGGAGAGGGAGGATGTTGAGGGAGCCAGAATCAGAGGAGAGTAGGAGTCGTTAGTGACTTTGAGAAGAGCAGTTTCTGTACTGTGATGTGATCTGAAACCAGATTGGAATGTTTCATAATGTAGTTGGTATGGAGGTATTTTTTATGTTGCGTGGCGATGGCACATTCCAGTAGTTTAGAAAGAAATGGGAGATTTGAGATGAGTCTGAAGTTGTCAGAGTCCAGGCCAGGTTTCTTGAGGATGGGTGTGATGGCAGCAGGCTTGGGAACAGTGCCAGAGGTGAGGGAGGAGTTTATAATGTCAGTAATGAGTGGGCTAAGACGAGGGAGACAAGCTTTGACAAGTGTGGAGGGAATGGGGTTCAGGGGGCAGACTTGATGCTAGTGAGTATATGGAGAGGTCAGATACGGCTATGGGGGAGAAGTGGGATAGGCTATGGTCTGTTGGTGGGGGGGTATGGGCTCAGGGTCATGGGGTATGGAAGGGGATATGGCTAGCTGGTTGTGTATGTTTTCAATTTTGGAGTGGAAGAATGACAGGAAGGGGTGAAGGAGTATAAATCTTTATGTAAATTATTCAGAATACACTGGTATTCTTGAAAGTTCACATTTATATGCAAATAATATACACTATGAAATCCAGGCTATGAGTATATACAGTATGCATTGTCATTATTCTGTTTGTTTTTTTGCCAGGTCGCTCCTTATGAACAGCAATGGAAAGAAGCCAAAATACATTCATCAGATCTATGATGACAAAGTGTGTGTGGAGCAGGTCAGCAATACCTACACAGTAATTACATAAACAAGTATTGCCCACAGTCAGGGTCCAAAAGTAACTTTTTGCCTCATCTGCCAATGGCCGGTAAACAGAAAAAATGTACCTCCCAAAAAATATGTTTTACCGGCCAAAAAACTGCATCATACATTATTTGACAAAAAAGTATGCAAATTCATCTTTAGCATCACTTTAAAGAGACAGTTATGAATACATAATGTAATTTTTTCTTTTATAATAAAAAAAAAGGTTCAGAATAAAAAAAACCAAATGAATTACATTGCACAGGAAATAATCACATTTGAGGAGCTGGAATCTGAATTTGGACATTTTCTAATAAAAAAACGGACTCAAAATGTTGCAGCTATCGATTCATACGGTTCACACATCAACAGACATATCAAAACTAGGCTCACAGCAATACTTTTTTTCATTGCGTTCCCTCGCAATATATTTTGGGTTCCCTCGCAATATGTTTTGCATTCTCTCGCAATACATTTTGCGTTACCTCGCACCTTCTGCCATTAAGTCCCTGATGAGAACCCATCAGTATCAAATAATAATATTAACAATGAATGGATAATTTATGTAAACTGTTAACAGTATAAAAAACAAGCATTTCACAAGTGTAACTTATTGTATATAAACTTTAAATACAAAAATAACACTGTACAATGGCCACACAATGTAAACAGTATATATATCTATATATGTTTTATTTTATTTTATCCGTATTTCCTCTTTTGACAGCCTTTTGACTCAATCAATGAATCATGAACTGAGCCTTTGAATTGTGGCAAACAGCACAGATTCAACATCAGTAGTAGCTCAGGAGGTAGAGTTCCCGCCCCGCAACCGCAAGGTCGGCGGTTCGAGTCCAGCTCCTCCCGGGGATAAATCTGTCGTAGTGTCCTTGAGCAAGACACCTAACCCCAAAATTGCTCCCAGGGCATGTACTGTACATGGCAGCCCTCTGCTCCGGCCCTCCTAGCATGTGTGTGTTTGTGCAATCACTTGTGTGTATCCAGGGGGGATCCGTGATGGGTTAAATGCAGAGAAATAATTTCACTAGGTGTGTGGTGCTCTGTGCATGGGTGTGACAATAAAGTATACATTATTTAAAAATCCAGTAATCGGAACATTATACAGTGGCAAGTCAGTATAAACTGTAAAACTGTTACATAACATTTTAAGAACTCAATCAGAAGTGTACCAGTTGCTGGTTTCTCCGGTGACCAGAAATATCAGGAACTGGCAAATAGCACAGACATGAACACATCAAATGTAGACAGTATTCATCATTTGGTAGGAGTCTATTTTAGGTACTAACATAACTACAGACTGTGTGCAACAACAATTAATGATGCAATACATACAATAACGGGGACGGGGGAGTGGAAACAAGGTGTGAACAACGTATAACTATTGCGAGGTAATGCAAAATATATTGCGAGGTAATGCAATAAATAAATTCTCGCTGTGAGCTTTGGGGGGCTCCGTACAAAACCTTGCTCACATGATCCTTAAATTAGGCCTCCGACTTCTTATGCCATCAGCGTGCCACAACTCAATAGCAGCACTGGGTCGTCGCGCCACCTCAGAAAAACGCAGACCTCCTCTGACATTTCTCTTCATATTTCTCTTCATGTTTACTTTTTGGCGGTTTAAAGCCGGGTATGTGTCGCTACATCTCTAAAAACGTAACTACGCAGAACTTTCTGGACAGACCGCCATTGTGTAGAAAGTGAGAGCTGCTGATTAGCTGATGTCACGATAGGCATGGTGGACAGTGAGGGTCAAAATAATCTCAGCCGGTCTAAGCACAGTAAAAATACAGCAATGTATTCCAAATTATTTACTGGCCAGCTGGCGGGTGACCCCAATTTATTTATATGCCAAGCCCAAAATGTACGCTTGGTGGGTGTTAATTTTGGACCCTGCCCACAGTAAATACCTATGACCCAATGTATTGCTGATGTGATCAGATTTGTTGTTTTGTGGAGTTTTGTTTCTCTCCTGATAACACTGAGGCAGGCAGGTTGACTTGTATGAGAAAGATAAGTCTTTAAAGAAAGAGAATTTCGCACACTGCTACCAATGCTCCCACATATTTATTTATCTTAACACAACATTTCAACTCTAGGTCTTCATCAGGTATCGGTCACAATCACCACCTGTGTATAATTTCAATAATTTCCTCATCACATGAGTCCATACTTGTAAAAACAGCTCACGTAATAGAAAAATACTAATCTTTAGAAACGTATCATTGAACAAATATTATTGTGTGCTAAGATAAAAGCATTGGCAGCAATGTGCAGCATTCTCTTTCTTTAATATTTAAGTTCAACTACATTCCAGCACCTGCTAAAAATGTAATGGGATTTACATATGGTCATCAAGTCTTTTCCACCAGAACACCTTGTATTGTAAGAGCCGGCGTCCTTTAATGTGACAGATTTACTCTATTTTCTCATATTATATTAACACCTGTGCAGCATATTTTACTTGTTATGCCTACATTGGCATTTGTTCTAAAATGTACATATTCTGGGATATCTGTTTTGTTACAATAATTTTTCTGATGGGAAACGTCTCTATGAACTCCAGATTTTGACTTCTTGTGTCCTCCCTAGTCGTCTGTCAACAGTCTAAATGGTGTGACGAGTTCAGAGATATCGGATGACGTCATCATCTGCGATGTGACCGACGAGGACGCTGAAGTGATTGCTGAGGTCACTGAGGGTTCATTCAGAGTCCTCGACCAATGGTATGACTACCGATGCCTTAGGCGTTGTTCACTCTTTTCTGCCACTACATTTTATTATTAGATTAGATTACACTTTATTGATCCCCTAGGGGAAATTCAGGTTTTACAGCAGCAATTGGCAGAACAATGCCAGAAATGGGGAAGGCAGTAGGAAAAATTTTAAACACAGGTAATAACAGGTAACAATAACAATAATGGGCACTTATAAATAATGCATTATACAAATGTACAACTGTATCACTAAATTGAGTCCTTTGTGGGATAGTTGAGTCCCATGATATAATCCAGATGTATAATGTCCATGTGCAATATAGTGCAGGTGGCGGGTGTGTGTGTGTGTGTGTGTGTGAGTGAAGGGGGGGGCTAGGGTCCAGTTATTGTGCAGTTGGTGTGTGGGTGGTGGGGGGGAGTCGCTGGTCACCCTTTGACCGTGTTGGCTGCAGGCACAAAGGAGGCGCTCTGTCCTGCTTCGTGGTAGGATGAGCCTGTGGCTGAAGGTGCTCCTCATCAGCTTCAGCTCATCATGGAGAGGATGAGAGGGGTTCTCCAGGATGGTATTGATTTTCCCCCTCATCCTCATCTCTGCCACTACCTCCAGACTGTCCAGTTTGACTCCTACAACAGAGCTGGCCTTCTTCACCAGTTTGTTCAGCCTGTTTTTATTTTGTACATTCAATAAATTGGGAGCAGCTGCAAGGTCAAGGTCACGCTAAACTTTATTATCCCAGACAGAGAAATTCGGGTGGTCGAGGTGCGAAAAGGTACACAAAGCAATCACAAAGACAAATATAATACAATTATACAGTATACAGTCCCCCCTTTCATACCCCTAACACAAGCTCACACACAGAGAGCATTACCCTCTCTCTGGCACACTCTTATACCAAAATAGCGACTGGAAAGTGGCTTCTTTCTAAACACACTTTGCCTGGTGTCCATTTAGACAGAGCACAGCACTTTCTAAAGTTCAGAACTAGGTCTGGGTGTTTCCACTTCGTTTTACTATGCATTTGTTTTTTTATTTCACATTTACAAAAATACAATTTGCCTTTTCTAAAACATTTAGTAGCCTTTGCACTAGGCTGGAACCTTATTTTATTCCTTTTGGGTGATGTTATGGACGTGTTATTAGGAACTGAATAACCAAGACAGTCTACTTTGTTTTTAGACTACGTTTATGATGCCTATTTGTTTGTTTTAGTGGCCATGTTGTTAATAATTTAAAATTACAACAATTAACAATTTCATTTGTTTGTGTATTGTTGTTGCATTTAATATGGTAAAGTTTTTCAAAGAATGATTGAATAGTGGTTGTGTTGAGGAATACAAAAACAATGTCTGTCACTTCAGTGTTCAGTGTTTGTGCCACTACAGTCGGTTCCACATGACTCTCATTGTAGGTAGCAAGATGGCACACATGCGTGTGCCATCTTGTGGTGAGAAGTAGAGATTACCGGTGTAAGTTGGTGTTTGACCACATATCAAACCAGTTTCAAAGTTCTTACACCGACCCAAGCCTACAGTCTTGTAACACCTCTGGACATTGTAAACTGTAGGGTCAAAGAAAATAAAGCCTGTTTTCTCACTTCTTGGAGATTGTAAATCCACACAAATCCGGAGAACGCTATGTTTTGCCCTTTTGTCCACACTAAAACTGCATTTTCATCTCTGAAAATTGAGCTGTTCGAAGACGCTCTCCCAAGTGGATACATTAGAAAACGCTGGTTGTGTGTTGTAGTGTGGCCGGGGGAAACTGAGTTTCGAAACAAAACTGATTTTGTTGTGACAGTTACTTTGATGATATCGTCCTTACTGTGCCTTTCCTAATTTAGCCACATCCTCAGCAGATGAAATTAAGGCATTTATCCGAACAATGGCTTTTATTTAAACACTTTGTTGCTTGGCACAACACGTTAACTCTCTCTCTGTATTCTGGTCTACTCTACACACGTCTCTATATTACCGTGACTCTCTTAGTAACATTGCATGGTAAATGTTTCCCGTATATTACATTACATTATGGCATTTAGCAGACGCTTTTATCTAGGGATGCACCGATGTGAAAATTGTGGCCGATACCGATAACTGATGTTAACATTGCCGTCATGGCACATATCCGATAATTGCCGATGTTGATATGATCTGTATAAAAACAAATGTCTATGATAATCACATTTTGTAAACTGAAAAACACAGAAACATTGCGAATTTGAAAAAGTACAATATTTATTTGCAAAATTAATAATGAATAACTTACAGCAACTTGTAGCCAGCATCTTGGTTTTCATGCCCAACTCTCTCTGTATGTCTCTCAGCCAAGAGGTGGCAAGTGAGAGAGCCTAAAATGCCAGACTATTTTCCTCCCAATAGCCACACAGTCAGCGAAACTTCGCTAGCTTAACACTCCATCGTGTACTGCTAGCTACAGTGTATGAGCCATGCAGCCCAGGCTTTTAACACCACAGTCGTCCGTTGCATTCTGCATATTTTGTGCGTTGTCACGAAACACAACATGCACATTCTGCACTGAGCAAACATGCTGTCAAGCGCACTATCTATGGCGGTACCTGTATGCGAGCCAGAAAATTCCTGTGCATGCAACACAGCTCTTTTAAATTAGATGTTCATCTGACTGATGTCGGAGCTCCATATGTCCGTCGTGAAGCTAATGTCATGTGTGTGGCTACCACGTCTTGCAAAGCAGGGAGGGAAACATTGGTAAAGTAACGTTGACTCGGAAGGCTGTATCGCGGTTCAATGTGCTCTATTGACTGTCGAAACTCTCGGTCCTCCACTATGGAGAATGGCTGGTCGTCCAGAGCGATCATCTCCATTATTTTGCTTGTGATTGACTTAGCCTTTGCGCTGTCCTTGGCAAATGCCTTTGTTTTCTTGAGTGCTTGATGTATTGGGCTACCAATTGCGGCTGTTGCTGTTTGTTGTGGCATGCTAGTTAGCTTGCTAGCTTCAGATCGTTCTTTATATTCTTTGTGAACTTCTGGATTTGACACAGCACCCTCCTCGCATTATATCGCCCTTGCAAGTATTGCATGTTGCACTTCGATTGTCTTCTTTTGACACTTTTAAAAACGACCACACCGCGGACATTTCTACCTCTTCAGCATGTAGTGTAACCCACAATCCTGTGCTGTCGCTCACGTGCCCAAACCAACTCAGCGTGACCAACCCAACATGAGTTCAGTGGTAGATACAGTTTTAGCCAACTCTGCTTACCCTATGCTTAACCCCACCGCACGTGCCTGACACGCACACGACAGCTAGACATAAATAATCATCGGGTGTTCTCATCTGCACAGTTTTGCACATCGGACAGATGCCGATGTATAAAAATATGACTACATTGGCCGATACCTATGTCATTGCCGATATATCGTGCATCCCTAGTCAATATGTATTCGGAGCTCACGTTTGGCCTCCTTGTTGTTAATATGGAAGGCTGCCGACACCATCTTTGCCTCACTGAGCTTCAACCTCCATTTCCGGAGATATGCCACTATTGTCTACATGTCCCCTCCAGCGACTGCCAGTCTCCAGCGGAGTACACCAACGCGAGGTCATGCGCATAAGCATACTTCCACGAGACTGTATCAGGCACGTCTTAAGTAAGTGTAGATATTATAGAGGAGGGGGACCAGGACAGATCCCTGGGGGATGCCGTTCTTTAGGTGTTGTAACCTGCTTCACTCTCCGCTACCGGTGGTGAGGGTAAAGCTGTGATTTCGGAGTCATCGGGTGCTCCGTTTCCTCCCACAGTTCAAAGACATGCAAATATATGTGTTTGTGTGTAGTGTAGTATATGATGTGATGTAGGGGTGTTAACGATTAGTCGTTGATCGATTAACAATCGTTAATAATTTGGTTGATTAACATTTCAAACGTAACGATCAAATTGAACTATTTGAGATCTCATCTTAATTGTGTCAAAGGGAGCTGTTGGTGAAATGCAATCATTAAGTTGATTAAGTTGAAACACAAGAGGGCGCGCGCACTACACATAAGAAGACGAAGCGAACCATGTGACCGACAACGGGGTCAGGGGTCAGGGGTTACAGGCCAGTGCTGCAGTCCAGGAGGGCTTCAGCCTGTGAGACGCAATGCTAATGCTACTGGTCGACCACTAACTTACTTCACCCGCACCAACGACATGGAAACAGAAGTGGACAGCTTTCTGAAGGATATT
>OMOT01081074.1:0-15319 GCA_900312575.1 Acanthochaenus luetkenii
AGACGTATTGAGACAAGGATGGCCGCCGCGTCACACAAAATCTAGCGCTCTTCAGGATGGTTGGGAGGCACCTCTCCACAGGTATTTCACCCCTCTGCTGCACCCTCCCCTCCTCTATCCCCCTCCCCCTGTTTTTAACAGACTTCTCTCCCTCTTGTCTCCTGCATTATTTTGGTTGTTTTGTTTTGACACACCACATAGATGAGCACTAAAAAACATTTGAGCTCTGACGGCAGTGCATTGCACACCAACGCAATGTTGAGTTATTTTCCTGTGTGTTTATAATAAGTGACGCATATGTGCTATTGAAGCAGCAATGGTGGAGATACAGATGGTAGCTCGGAGCCTTATTGGCTCCGGTTAAAGTCTGAGAAAATGGCGGTGCTGCACTTCTCAGTAGAGCGACGCTACAGAACGACGGCGCTGTGTGTGTGTGTGTCAGAAACACAGTGGCCTGTTTTTCCCCCTCTCACTGCCTCCTCTCTCTCCCTCACTCTTTTGCAAGCATTGTAAATAAGCTTGACGGAAAGGGGTGTGTGGGGGGGTACACAAATGCTATCACTCCCCTATGTAGCTGTGACACAATCAGTGCGTACAGACTAAGCATGCATGTGATGGCACACATAAACAACAACAGAGGCTGTAGCAACAGGAACAGCAGAGAAGAGGAATTTAGGTGGAGCCAGGGTGATTAGTGCAGCAAGCAGGCTTTGGAGCTGGGCTTCTTTTATACCAACTCACTCCGTATGCACACTGGGACTCCACGGAGCTCGCTGAACTCTCTCTCTCTTTTATTTGAGAAAAATAAGTCCAAGCATTTACTTTGGGTTGTTGGAGCAGTTGCACAGGCAGATAGAGGCTGACATGGTGGTGAGGGGACGGGCTGCCCAGGGCTTGTGTAGAGTAGTTGTGCTGCATGTCAACCATGGGTCAAGACTACAGGGGTCAGGAGGTCTGAGGTCAAGGGTGACTTGGCTGCCTGGGCCCTGTCATTGAATGCTTCCTCTAATGTGGCTCCCTCGTATGAGATTACTGCAAGGGGTGCCGTGTTAGGCAGAGACCTAACTATTAGGGTTATCCCTTTTGGTCTGTGAGAAAAGCAGGCAATTATTTAATTATTTGGAGTGGGAGATACAGTAGTTGTTTGCTTTTTGCATGTGGTAAAATGTTTTGCCCTCAGTCTAAAATACACAATGAAATGTATATAATTTATAATACGTAGTATTTAAAAAATAAATAAATTAAAAAGTACATATATAATATGTATGTAATACATAAATTATTATTATGTAATTATGTTGTGTAGTAATTATGTTGTTTAGTAATATTTCTTTGACTATATGCATCAATGATCCTTTGTTGCATGCAACCAAAGTGCAATTTAAAGGTCCCATATTATAGGAATTGTAATTTTCCTTTATTTATATACATACCTGGTCAGAAATGTTCAATGAAGACATTCTTGTTTTCAAAAAGGAATGTTCAGACTAACTCTAGTATATTGGCCTTGATTGACTCCCTTCAATATAGAATTACTGAAATCCTTACAATCAGGCCAGTTTGCAGCATTTGAATAGACACACCCATTGGAAAGCCTCCACTCAGCAAGTTTACCTCATATGAATTAGAGGAGTTGGTGTTGTCGGCAAATCAGGGTTGTGACTCTTCTGCCTGTGAATTAGTCTTCAGATTCATTGTTTAACTCAATCAATCAATCAATCTTTATTTATATAGCCCTTTTATACAAGTATGTCTCAAAGGGCTTTACATTGCATGCATCATATACATAGTACATCACACCATGCACCACACTACACACAACCACATATATTTGCATGTCTTTGACTGTGGGAGGAAACCGGAGCACCCGGAGGAAACCCACGCGAACACGGGGAGAACATGCAAACTCCACACAGAAAGGGCCAGGCGAGATTTGAACCCAGGACTTTCTTGCTGTGAGGCGACAGTGCTAACCACTGCGCCACCATGCCGCCCTAATTCAATTAAACTTTTAACCAAGCTAAATTTATTTGCAAAACATCATGATGAACACTATTCCCATCCTGAGCCATGGTATATTTGAAAGCAAAATCATAGAAACTGAATAAAATAGGACTTATATTATCTGGAGTGGATAAATGCTGAATGTATCTAATTAAAGCCCTCTCTGCTCCTATCGGTGTGGTTGAGTGTTTTTCAGTGTGAGTGATATTTATTGCCATTAATAAAGCATCTTGTGAATTTTACCTACAGTATATTTAGACACCTTAAATGTTGCCACAGTATTTCATCCTTACCAAGTTTGCTTGGATGTGATGACCTGCTTAACTTATACCTCTCTTTTCTCTTCCTTTTTCTCCTTCTCATGTCCTCTCCTATTTCTTTCATCTGGTTCCAGAACTGCCCCCACAGAGTGGCCAGCGAGCCCAGTATGATAATCCCCTCTGGGGACACCTGCCAGCTAACCGGAGAGCCACTAGTGCTGCAACTTCCTCCAATCTTAGTGGTTGGGATCAACTGACCATTGACCAGAAGGACACAGAGGCTTGGCCCTCCATTACCTACAGCCAGAGCCAGGCCCCTCTAGGAGGATGCCCTTTGGACACTGACCCTGGTGCTCTGGCCAGCAGCAGCAGCAATATTAGTACAATGAGTATGGCCACGGGGGCCAACAGCCAGACAGGCCACTTCTCTGCCAACCACCCTAGCAGCAAGCCCAACACTGGGCCCAGTCCTGCCAATCATACTGCAGCCGGCATGCTCTCTAACCAGGTCACAGCCAATCGCAGCTGGGGATCTGGGCCCGGACCCACCCACTGCCCCTCTCAGTCCTTAGTGGGGAGTGACGGGAAGAGTGACAGCCCAGTGGGTGGAGGAGGCAGCAGGGGCTGGGGCTCCTCCTCCTCCACCACCAACTTTAACTTGAACCTGAACCCTAACGCCAACCCATCTGCATGGCCCGTGTTGGGGCATGATGGGGCTAGCACAGGGGGAGCCAACCCCAACTCCCCATCTCAACCTGCACCCAACCTCTGCAACCTGCCCGGCCCACCACCAACCCAGGCTAGCACCAGTACTGGAGCCAACACTAACAACAATCCCTCTGGGATTGGCAGCGCCTGGGGTAACATGATGGCCTCTGACCCCTCAGAGCCACACCCCTCCCCGTCCAAGAATGTGTCTTTCAGTTCAGAACCTCAGAACCTTAAAACTGATCGACCAAATCACACTAACAAGAAAGAGCCCCCCAGCCATAGCCCCATCCGCAGCTTGCCTAGCTGGGGTAGTGCGCCTGTGAGTATGGGCACCAAGAGCCAGCCCTCACCAGGGGCCCCACAGGTCAATGGAGAAGACGGTAGCTCCGTCTGGGGCACCAGTGGAGACTCAAAGGCAGCTTCATCCAAGGAGGCACCTGGCTGGGACTCAGGCTGGGGCCATGGAGGAGGTGGGGCAGGAAGCTCCGGAGGCTGGGGCGATCAGTCCAGTGGAGACTGGGGGAAGCAGCACACTGGAGAGGCTCAGGGAGGTTGGGACACCCCCGGCTCTCCTACCCAGGATCCGCAGGCTAGTCCTTGGAGCAGAGCTGTGAACACGACTGTCGCCAGTGAGGGGAGCAGTGACAGCATGGAAGGACACCCCCGTCACAGAGACCTCCCCTCCAGGGATGATCCAGCCCCACTGCTGCCTGCCCAGGACCTGGACCCCAGGGTGCTGTGTAACACTGGATGGGGACAGACCCCCGTCCGCCAGCACACCTCCTGGCATATGGACAAGACCAACCGCAAGAATGATGCAGCAACCGATTCCTGGGGCTCTGGTTCAACCACCCCCAGCGACACCCAGGGACCCACCAACACTAACATGGGTCCCTCTCAGAGGACTGACCCTGGGAGCAAAAATGATGGGCCTGGTTCTCAGGGAGCCCCAGGCTGGGGTGGAAGCATGGCTGCTACCAACCAGCCCAGCTCTGGTTGGGGAGAGCCACCTAGCAACAAGAAACCCCCCGGTGGTTCTGGTGGCTGGATGAACCCCCCACCAGGAGGCTCCACCGCCAATATACCCAAGAATGGTGGTCAGTCCTGGGGAGAGGAGAAATCAGCTGGCTGGGACGACCCTCACAACAAGGCCAAGCCCCAGGGCTGGGGAGAACAACCCAAAGCATCCCACGGCTGGGGTAATGGTGGAGGGAGCAATAGCGGAGGAGACTGGAGAGAACCGGAAGATAGCAAGAAGAGCAGTGCCAACAACCCTGGCTGGGAGGGAGAGGCAGGAGGCTGGAAGGAGAGCCCCAGAGGCTGGGGAAAGCCTGCTCCAGGACCTGGAATACCTGGAACTGGAGGAGGTGGGGGCTGGGGAGAGCCAGTTAGCCAGCGCCCCAGTGGCCCTGCCCAAGGTTGGGGGGGAAAGTCCCAGGATGGACCTAATGGCAGTAGTGGAGGAGCGAGCATGGGCTCTTGGGGTGGCTCAGGTATGGTGAAGCAGGGTGGAGGCTGGGTTGGCGGTAAGCAGGAGTCCTCAGGAGATCCCACCGGCTGGGAGGAACCTTCCCCACCTTCTATCAGACGCAAGATGGAGATAGATGATGGAACCTCAGCTTGGGGAGACCCTGGTGCCCACAACAAGGCAGTCAATCTCTGGGACAGGAACAACCCAGGAATGAGCCAGGGTAAAGTGACCCCTGGTGGAGGCAATAACCCCCCAGTCCCCAGCAACAACCATTCTCACTCCCACTCTCATCCCTACCAAGGACCACCACCACCCCTCCAGAGCCAGAGCCAGAGCCACAGCCACAACCTCAACCCCAACCCCCATAACCCAGGCCCCACCAGTGGGTCTATGGACCCTGCTGTGCAACACCATTCTGGGCCACCTCACAGCAGAGCGCCCCTGATGGCTCAAGGTAAGACAACTGCATTGTGTAATGATATTGCAATGTTAAACTGCATTACATAGCCTAAACCTGAGCCTGATGAGCTATTTTGGTCACAACAGTGTGTTTCTGCAGCCTCAGTGTACAGCTAGATTACATTGTTTACATTCAGATTGTAAAGGCAATTTGACTTAAAATAGGCAAAAGGTAATTTGGTAAATACATGTAATTAATAATGATTGCATATTGTGTGTTTCTTCTTTATTTTCTTTATCTCTGCCCCCTTATTATAAAAAGGGAAAGTGTCAAACATTAGTTGTATGATGGTTAGATAGTTAGTGCAGTGCAGTGCTAAGCTCCAAGCTATTGATCCACTTAAAGGTAAAATCTTGACCTTGTTTGCCCTCCTTGAATTTACATGTAATTGAATTACCAAATTAGTCGAGCAGTGCCAGCCCCATCCCTCCGTAAGGCGCCTCACATTTCACAACACTGGGCCCGTCTGTGCGGGTAACCCTGGCAACCTCACGTGGGTACCCGAAGGAAGCCCAAGAATGCTGTTTACAAAGCGCTTCGTGAAAATAGCGATTCACCACAAACCGTTTGAGCCGGATCGGAAGTGTGTGATTATAGGGGAGCCACCATCTGTCAGTAGTTGGAGGGAGGAGGTGGAGGGAGGCTCCAGGGAGCTGAGAGGGATCAGAACGCCCCCTGCTGTTCATCACCAGACACTGCATGCTGACCCCACATTAATCTGATTCCCAGGGAAATTCAATAGCAGCCCTTTTTGTTTCCATAACTGCTACTAGTTTAAAAACAAATATTATAATACCACTTGTCAGTAAGGACAGGAAATGGAACAAATGAGTAAAGTTTGTGTGCCTACATGTCTATTATGTCGTCCCTGGATCAGTGTGGTGCTTTGGATGGTCAGGCTAGGAGGTTGAGCGTTAACTATAATTTTGGAGCAGCCCTCAGGACTTGACCTCTCCCTGGAGAGAGAGTTAAGCTGGGCCTGGGACTGCCACAGGCTGAGACAGAACAGTTTCTTCCATGCTTAGAGGTACCAGGTCAAATCTTAAATCTTCTCCCTCTGTCCACCACCATGCTGAGCCAAGTCCAGGTTTCTGCCTTCCTGCACAACTGGCAATTCACACTCCAAAACAGAAGTTTAAAGGCGGGTCTTGGAGTTTACTAGAGGCTCAATTAGATTAGCACATCAATTAAGGGAAAATTAGGTTGCAATGAATGCAAGGTAAAGTGTTACCTTTTTGTAGACCCATTAATTATAAATAGATATCAGTTAAGGCTGCATAATTAATCAAATTGAAATAGAAATTTGAACATGTGCAATATCCAAGGCTGCAATTTCTTCACACATTACTAATTAAACATACTTGTTAGACCAACCTTCCACTCTGCAGTGTACATGCACGAGGCACATGCACAGCTGATGTTGATGCCTCCTTACCAGTCGTTAACTAATCAGAAGCCAGATAGCCAGTGTCTACCAGTCAGAGTGAGTGGATGGCCGTTAAGCAAAGAGCGGAGGAGAGAAGTCACCAACTGAAAGAAAGGACTTGTCCTCTTCTTCAGTAAATGAGGATGATTTGGTCCCGAAAGAGAAATCATTGTCATTTGGCATTATTTTGCATTCGGGAGAGCAGATGCATCACAAACTCATTAAATGTCACACAGTTGTAGCAACAATATGAGGCAACACAACCAACTTGGTCCAACGCCTCAAACAATGCTATATAGAATTGTATGATGAATGCATAGAGATCAGTACCAAGAAACCAATAACAGTGCACCCCAAGCTCAGATTAAACTTGTGAAACTGCACCTAACTTTTCATTCATTTGACAGCTACATTTTTCAGCAGTTGCAATAAATACACTTTTGAAAATAGTGTAAATGGTTTGTTATTTGAATAGTGGTATATTCATTCTAATCATCTATTTCTAGAAGACTACTGCGTCTGTGTTTTAGCCTTGTTACAAGGAGTGGGGCGGCAGTAGCTCAGGAGGTAGAATTCCCGCCCCACAACCGCAAGGTTGGCGGTTTGAGTCCAGCTCCTCCTGGGGAAAAAATCTGTCGTAGTGTCCTTGAGCAAGACACCTAACCCCAAATTGCTCCCGTTGAGCCGGTTGGCGCGCCTTGCATGGTTCCCTCCGCTAACGGTATGATATGTAAGTCGCTTTGGATAAAAGCGTCTGCTAAATGATGTAATGTAATGTAATGAAGTAAGCGATCTTAACTCGTGTTTATAGCAATTAAAATGTCAATATTAACTAAAATAATCGCAATATGATTATTTTTTTCTATGATTCAATTGAGACCATATAGGTAATATTAACTTGTGCTTTTTCAGAGCGACATTCTAGTTTACTGTAGTTGATTTGTGTTTCTGTATGTTCAATACAGTATAGTGTTTTAACTGAGCGGCCTCTGTCTTTGTGTCTACTCCAGGTTGGGGAGAAGTACCCAGCTCCCATGCAAAATCGGAGGCCTCCTGGAGGGAACCTGCACCCTCTCCAGTCAGCGTGGACAATGGGACGTCTGCCTGGGGCAAGTCTAGTGGCGGCTGGGGAGACAACAGCCCCGATAGCTACGGCAGGGGCAATCCAACTATGGCATCTGCGTCCTGCAAACCTGGTGAATAGCATAACTGTGTATGGTTTTCACAGATAGTGTTTACCTAGATTGTGTTCGCCTTTGAGAAATAAACAAGCCTCATCTGTGTTCCACTGCTGAAAAATATAAATAATCATCTGATGAGTTAAGTCAAGGACTTGAGGGAGGCAAGAGAAGAAGGCAATGAGAATATTATGCAAAAATCCACACTGACCCCTGCTGGCCATCTTTACGCGCATACGTTTTCCTCCATGACCGCCCCCTTTACCTGAATCACAAGGTTACGGTCAAGACCAAAAAGGGCAGCACAGGATTCCTCTTTAGACATGTGTTGGTTCACATCCTTTCTTCTATTGTGTCTGTCCAGCCCCCAAACCTATGCAAGACGGGTGGGGAGGTGGAGGTGAGGAGCTGAGCCTGTCCGGGGGCCAGTGGGACGCTGATGAGGGAGACATGTGGAACAGCACTGCTTCCCAGGAGAGCAACTCCTCCTGTAACTCTTGGGGCAATGCATCCAAGAAGGGCCCACAGAAGGTGGGAGGGCCTAGTAATTGTGTTATATTGAATAGCCCCTTAGATGGTGTTCGCTTACAAAAAATATATACTAACAATTTGATATAAAATTTTCATAATACAATCTGCATTATTTTGAGCAAGTGTGGTAATAATTTTCTTTCATTATCTCCTCCACTCACAGGGGAAGGTGTCAGGGAAGCAGGAGGATGCCTGGATCATGAACCGTCTCATCAAACAGCTGACAGACATGGGCTTCCCTGTGAGTTGAAGCAACTGCTGTGGAATTTGTAGAATTTATAGCTGCCTTTTGAAACAATTAATAATACTAATAAAAATTATGGATTGGAGTTAATGTGGAGAGTGTAATAGGAGAGTGTTTTACACCATGCCTTTACATAGAAACCGTTTCATAAATACAGATGGGAAGCAAATTATTGCACTGAACGACTTCTCACGACTCACACAACGACTGGAAGACACCTTGATTAGAAGACATGCCTTTTTTTGGTGGTTATAAGGCTGGGATTTTGTTGCTTTCTGTTATCTAATATAGCCCCCACACAAAAAACACGATTCACTCTTGTAAGATGTTTTGACAGGTGCATTCTGGTTTTCTGGTTTGTTCTCCAGAGGGATCCAGCAGAGGAGGCTCTGAAGAGCAACAACATGAACCTGGACCAGGCAATGAGTGCTCTGCTGGAGAAGAAGACGGAGCTGGACAAACGGGGGATGGGCATGGCTAGCCATGACTACAACAACGGCCTCATCAACAAGCCCATGGGCTGCCCCCGGCCTCCGCTCCTTTCCAAAGACCCCTCGGCAGACCCCCGCTTGCCCTTCATGGATAAGGTGAGTCAGCCATTCATAGATCCACACATAACATACGTGAAATGAATTGACTTGTAGGATGGCACCGTAATAGGTGTAAGACATTGTAGTTGGAGACCTGTTTCACCTCAAAAGTAAACCTGAAGAATAAAAAGCAGTCTGCACAACCAGGAAGATTTATCACAAGAGAAGTAACACTTCTGAAACAGAAATTAAGACTCAAAGACAACATTTAACCGTGTTTAAAAGGCCTTGCATTAAGATCATTCAACTTTTAAGACTTTTTAAGGACATGCAGGCACCGTCAGACTCGTGGAATATGGTGTTGATTTATAAATGAACAGGAAACCGATGGGGGAAACAGATAATTAAACAAAGTCTGTTTGTTTGATTGAAACTAAAGTCCTCGGGTCCTTACTGACTCATCCTCTGTCCACCAGATGCAGAGTGGAATGTTTGGCAGTGGTGGAGCAGCACAAGCCCGGGCCATGCAGCAGCCTCAGCCGCCTCCTCAGCCGCCAGTGCCACCTCTCAGCTCCTCCCAGCCTAGTCTACGTGCTCAAGTGCCTCAGTTTCTCTCCCCTCAGGTATATGCACACACACACACACACAAGGCCTCATTTCTCACTCAATATACTAACAGATTTGCACAGACACACCGTATCAACACCGAACAAACACAAACACATGCTCCCTTTTTTCTTTTTGATGTATTGACTGTATTGACTGTGTGCCCACAGGTTCAAGCACAGCTCTTACAGTTTGCAGCAAAAAACATTGGTCTGAATCCTGCACTTTTAACCTCACCAATAAACCCTCAACATATGACCCTTCTGAACCAACTCTACCAGCTGCAACTGGTGAGTCTCATTCGGTCTTCTCTGCCATTAGATATATCAGATACATCAGATATACATTCCTGGATTACTGAGTGGGCATGCAGGGCACATACCCTGGGGCCCCAGTCCACCAAGGGCCCCGGAAGCATTTAGATACATTTTTTATTTAATTATAAATTTGCATTCTCATACAAATTTGCATAGTATCTTGGCTATCTTCAATAGTTGTACAATGAGCAATTTTGTCTATTGTTTACCTAACCTATTTTATGGAGTGAGTACACAGAGGTTTGCCTTGGGGCCCCTAAGAGGTATAATCTGGACATGCAGATATTCTATCTGTGCGCATTGAAACCATGCTCATATCTGATACATAGCTACCCGCTAGACTTAAGTGTGTTTTTCAACAGGCATACCAGCGTTTACAAATTCAGCAGCAGATGTTGCAGGCGCAGCGCAACGTTTCTGGCCCTGTTCGACAACAAGAGCAGCAAGTGAGTTTCCCTTTTAACCTCTGGAGTTTTTCTGTCTTCCACCCTGCTTTGTTCTTAGTCACTCTGATCACTGAGAGATACGTTCTCCTACTGATGTGTAGTATTTCTACCTAAAAAGTAGTTGGTTGAAAGGGAAGATAAAGTGGGTGCAAGAATGGCCCAGGCCAATGCAAATTGCACTTGTTAAATGTAAATGCCTGTGTGTATATTGTACATCCTAACCATGTCTCTGTTTCTGTGATGTCCCGTCATCCCAGGTTGCACGTACAATCAATAACATGCAGCAGCAGATCCAACAGCACCAGCGTCAGCTGGCCCAGGCCCTGCTGATGAAGCAGCAGCAACAGCAGCCTCCCCCCTCCCACACAGGCTTGCATCCTGGCCCAGCCAAATCAGCCCTGGACTCTTTTCCAGGCCACCCCCAGGCTCCAGGCCTCCCTGACCTGCAGACCAAAGAGCCGCAGTCTTCTCCCAACGCCTACAGCCCCTATCCTCTCTGTGAGTGCCATTAACCTTACACTTAGATATATGTAGATACTATATATAGTATATATATAATATATAGCAAATAGATAACCACACAGAGCTGGCTTGTTATTGGTTAAGTCACTATGAGCTAAAAATGTAGGGTATTAACTGTTTTATGCTGAGACAACAAAAACACCCTGATAAATGAAGAGCCATTTATTATCAACACTGCTCTTATCCTTGTTGACTGGTGTAGTAACATCTATCTGTTGTGTCAACCTCCTCAGCTGGACTGAATCCAAACATGAATGTAAACTGCATGGAGGTGGGAAGTCTGTCCATGAAGGAGCCCCCCCAGCCCCAATCACGCCTGTCGCAGTGGACACACCCCAACTCCATGGACAGCCTCTCTGCAGGCACCTCTCTTCTGGAGCCCAACCTGGGCAAGCATGGTGAGGAAGTAAAAGGAATCCTGGGACATTAAGATGAATAGATGGCTCCTACAGTCACTACTAGAGAACATTTTGTGTTTCATATGTGATGCAAACTATGTGACTGTTATGGCTATTCATTGCCTTGATTACATTACATTACATTACATCATTTAGCAGACGCTTTTGTCCAAAGCGACTTACAATAGTACAATTTTTCATCCACATCAGTCAGACCAACTATACAACGCAGTCTTTCTTCAGCTAAACACTTCAATAAATTATTAAACGACAATAAGCCAATATTCTTTTTCTCAATTAAACCTCATTCTCAGTTCTTACATTAGACAGTTTGAACAGATATATTATCCTAAAAATGTGTCATGTGAGCAAACAAAAGCAAGATTAACACATCATAGAAAATGACTTTCATTTGTTGACTTGAGTGGGGGGGGAAATCTTAACCATTTCTTAGTCTAAGTTGCATTGATAGGTTCTTCTGAACCTAACTAAATGTTTGTTTGTTTGTTTTTTGTTTTTACTAGGCGCCAACCTGGGCCCCCCAGGTAAGCCCCCCCAGCTGGAGGACTCATACAGCCCCTACAACCTGATGTCCAGCTCAGAGTCCCCTACCAGCCCCCTGGTGCCCCCAGATAGCTGGGGCCAGGGCAAGAGTAGCAGCGACAAGATGACCAATGGGACCAATATCAACTGGCCGCCAGGTTTGGAACACTTAGTTACAGATGATAGATTATCAGTAATTTTTAGTATCAAGCCATGGAATCGTGACAGCAGTAATTAGTCAATTTATAATAGGTTCTAATGATAAAATTATGTTGCAAAATTGTCATTTTTATTTCCAGAGTTCTGCCCTGGTGTGCCCTGGAAGGGCCTCCAGAACATCGACCCTGAGACTGACCCTAACGTGACCCCAGGTAGTGTCCCCAGTGGGCCCACCATCAACACCAACATCCACGATGTCAACCGCTACCTGCTCCGAGACAGGAGCGGAGGTGAGAACAGGGTCAAAGAGTTTTAGAGCTTACTGGATGTGGTTTTCATCAGATGACTTAGATTACTTGTGGTGTTCCTCAAGGTTCGATACTTGGGCCAATCTTGTTTTCTATTTATATGTTACCTCTGGGTCAGATTATTTGTCAGCACAATATATATTTCCATTGTTATGCTAATGCCGTCAAACATAATGATCCCAGCAAGTCTTACTTGCATGACTGCCTCGCAAATGTTCAAAAAATGTATTCAAGAAAGCTAGTAGTCATGCTATCACTAACTTTGAAATATTGCCAAAATAAGATCAGCCTTGTCCTTCGCACTGGCTTCAAATTACCCCAATTGTAGGTTCTTTGCACTGGCTGCCTGTGAGTTTTAGAGTAGATTTTAAAATCTTACTAATCACAAGGTGCTACATAGCCTGGCACCACATCACAGAGCTTTTAACACCATACAGTTCTCTACAGCCTCTTAGATGTGCAGATCTTCTAGCTGTTCCACAGTCAAGACTGAAGACAAAGGGCGATCGTGCCTTCTCAGTTTTGGCCCCTAGACTGGAATAGCCTTCCACTTAACATTAGAACTGCCGAAAAGGTTTCCCCTTTCAAATACTGTCTCAAGACACGTTTTTATAGGATTGCTTTTACAAATGTCTAGATTTGATTATAATGTTTTGGTTTTATTATAATTGTTGTTATTTTGGATCCGTTTGTCATTTTACACCTGTATCTTTCTACATTTCTTCCTTTACATGCTTTTTTGTTTCTGTGAAGCACTTTTCCTGTAAACTTGAAAAGTGCTATATAAATAAATATGTTATTATTATTATTAATATCTGCAGTAAGGCTGCATAATTAATTTGGGGGGTCATTTTTCATTTAGCAGAAAAAGTGTTGCAGATGGCCTTCTTAAAACGGTATTCTGCTGCTTCATAGAATTCCTGGCCTACAAATCAAGTTGCATGTCACAGACAAGCTTTCACTCTATTCAAACCCAGAAAATCCAAGCAATCCAGCATCTCATTTTTACCTGCAGAAAGTATGGGGATATTATTTTGAAAGGTTTTGAAAAATACATTAATCTGTAGGATAGTTTTTATGTCAGCACCAGAGGCCTGCTTCTTATTCTTTTGTTCATTGTTTTCCCACTCTTAACTGTCTCTATAATCATTGTCTCTTACCCAGTTTACACTCAACACTATTTTTTGGTGAGCTCACTGTCATCATTTGTAGAGCTTCTTTTCCTTCACTCCATTTTCTCTCTGCTTTTTTCCCTTATTTGTTTGTTTCCGTCTTATTGTTTGTGTTGCTGGCATCGGCTTAGGCTCCTCCCCCACTTCATCTCAGAAGGAGGCTCTGCCTCCCTCCACTGATTGGCCAGTCAGTGCCTACACTAGCTCGTTCAGTCTATCGTCCCCGGAGATGGACGATGCAGGTACATAGTTTATCCCCTTCCAGCCCACAACCTTCTCTCCTCTCGCTGCAGTGGGTCATCCACTGCAAAACAACATTCTCCCCTCTCCCTATTACTTCTCTAACACCCAGAACATGGACCATTCACTAGGGACCCACATCCCTCCCTTTAGCTATCTCCCTTTCAACTGTGCCTGTTCATGAGTCCCTTTCACACATGCAGCCTGTACCGTCAATGGCACAGGGGTCATGTGTGAATGACGCCGGTGTCGAAATGCCGTCAAATCAGTTCCTCCAATTTCCCTGCTCAAGACGTTGTAACGTTACTGGTAAAGTACTGTGACAACCGTTGTGTGAACAAATGGCATGTTATTCACGGCACAGGCACGCACAACGTAAGGTCGCTCTGACGTGAGTTTATTCCGCTGGTGTATAGTTATTTTTTGTAGTAATTGTAGAAGTTACTATACAAGTAACTATAGCATCAATACAACGGCCTGTAGCTTTTTTGACGAAGGATTGTTTAATAAATGTTTAATTAGATAGACGTGGAAATAAGAGAGCTCCACATGAGTAGCATAAATGGCAGCATATAGTAGTAGTGTCATTTTGAACCCAGCCCGAGGGTTCGGTCTGGTTTAGATTATGTCTATTATTATTATTATTATTATTTATTTATGTATTTATAGTAGTAGCCAGGCGCCAGCAAGGCAAGGGAAGCATAGACTTGTGTATCACAAATTGGCCCAGGCAGCAGCCTAATAGCTAAGGACTAAATTAAATATCTTAAAAGAAAAAGTGAGTTAGTCGGCAATATGTATTTTATTTTTGGATGTATTGGTCGGACTAGGAATCGACGGACTGGTGGAAGTCGCACTTGCATATATAGAACTGGTTATAGGCTATGATGCTTTATTAAATTGTAATGCACATTAATTAGGAAGGCTGGGCTCAGACTGGGCTCGGACTGGACCAGTGCTGATCTGGTCGGTTCGGGCTTTGATTTTTAATTTATTTAATTTAATGTATCCTTTATTGTCACACACATGCACAGAGCACCGCACACACTTAGTGAAATTATTCTCTGCATTTAACCCATCACGGATCCCCCCCGGATACACACAAGTAATTGCACAACACACACATGCTAGGGGGGCCCGGAGCAGAGGGCTGCCATTATGGCGCCCGGGGAGCAGGTGTCTTTGGGGTTAGGTGTCTTGCTCAAGGACACTACGACAGATTTATCCCCGGGAGGAGCTGGACTCGAACCGCCGACCTTGCGGTTGCGGGACGGGAGCTCTACCTCCTGAGCTACTGCCGCCCCCTTTTGGGCCCGTTACAAACTCTAGTGCCTTGTAACTGCATGTAGGAGGGAAATACTATACAAGTAACTATAGCACTATACACTACAGCGTCTTCACCCGCCTTGTTTTCAAACTGCAGTGACTCCGGCGTAAAGGTGAAACATCATTTCAGGTAAATGACAACAGAGGAATTTACCAGTACTGCCAGCGTTGTGTGAATGGCAACGTTATGTTAAACAGGCAGAAAGGCATGTGTTGTGTGAACAAAGAAACTGATACCGTTACCGGTAAAACTAATCGGGCAATGTCACGGGATTCATGTGTGAAAGGGGCTATGCAATGCATATCTCCCTGGTGGTGGTAGTGCATCTCCTTCATCCTTGTGTGTGGCATGGAAAGTGTGAAACGGAGGGGTTTGTAGATTCTTGTTTCTCCTTACTATATTGTGACTGTTGGGTTCTTACCCACTGAACCACTTTAGTGCAGGCCTAAATGTCTGTTGTGGTCTC
>OMOT01081075.1:0-10907 GCA_900312575.1 Acanthochaenus luetkenii
CAACAGGCATGTGATCAGAAATACACGCACTATCGCATATTTCTTTAACACAGACACTTAGACCATGAGACAGCACTAGGTCTAGTGTGTGCCCTTTTTCATGAGTCGGACCAGAGACCCATTGGATGATATTGAAAGAGTCAATCAGAGACAGGAAGTCTTTAACCAGAGGACTGGGTTCACAACAGACATGAATATTCATATCGCCAGAAATTAAAAAATGGTCATAATCCATCATAGTGCCAGACAAAAAGTTCTCAAAATCCTGGATAAAATCCTTGTTGTACTTAGGTGGGCGATATACCACCGCACCTAGCAGGGGGGGAGAGCAGTTTAGTTCAAAGAGCTGCAGCTCGAAACTAGAGTAGGTGACAGCTGGAATCTGCCGACAGTGATAACTAGATTTGAAAACACATGCAAGCCCACCACCTTTCCCGGTGGTCCGTGGGGCGCTGAGAAAGGTACAGTCGGGAGGGAGGAGCTCAGAGAAAGGGGTACACTCACCGACATGTAGCCAGGTCTCCGTCAAGAACATAAAGTCCAGCTCACGAGAAATTAAAAAATCATTCAGTATGAAAGTCTTATTTGTTAGTGATCTGGCATTAATCAGAGCATTTGTGTCTCACCAGAATTTCGGATGTTAAATAAAGCTTGGCGATCATAAGCCAGTATAGCCGAAACATCCCAACAGCAAACACAGAAAAACAAAACAATAGCACATAAAACACTGAGTCGATGCGACCGTCTGCCTGCCAAACATACTGGCGCCATCTTCCACAAGTCTGTATCTCACTATTTGTTTTATTCCTGCCTATATCTTATTATTTGCTGCTGCGACAACCCGATTTCACCACAGTTTTTCATATAAACAATTTTCCATTTTGCGACTCTCTTCACAGATTGACATAACACAATAGTGATTCAGCTTATACCCAGGTCATGAAAGCTTTTACATTTGCTGTTCTGTATCTGCTAGGTCTTTCCTGGGAAAAATCTTCTGGTACACAGGAAATTATGCATGTTACATTTCCGGCAGCAGCAATAGCAGTTTGTTTGGAATAATTAGATGAAGAACTGGGTAGTGAACATAAGCAGCGATAGCCACCATGGCTGAACAGACAAAGAAAAGAGCACCACCTACAGGAACTCAAACTTCATCAACAGTGAATCCAAGGAAAAACAAGACGTTAAAGTACTGGACACACTGTTTGATTGATAAGTGATCTCTAGGAAGTGCAGTGCAGAAACACCACAGCATTGAGCACTTAGCACAAAAGATGATGAAAATGAAGAAAAGAGGATCTTGCGGCTTACCACTTTAAAAGTACTATGTGTAACATTTGAAAATCAATAAATCAAATCACATTCATTTTGAGACAATAGTATAATTACCGTAAACAAATGAGACCATCACAGAGAAGATCAGCAACCTTTACTGGACACAACACTGCATATTATATTGTGTTCTACAGGGTCGGATTTGGAAGGAAATCTTCTTTATGGCACAAAACCGGAAGAGGGCACTGTTCTTCATGAAGTAATCAATGATCTGCTTGCTATTGATTCTGATTCAACTACTAAATCTGAGTGTAGCTTCTGATACAGTTGACCATAATATACACTCTTGAAAAGTACACTCGTATTCCAGATTTGGTGCTATTAGAAAGAACACATTGGACATCATTCTGGAACGCATTTATGCAAAATATAAGAATACATTTATTCTTAAGTCCACTTACGAAGTGTCCGGGACAATTCTGCCATTCCTGAATGGGTTCTTATCTGGGATATCTTCTTAGCCAAGAACAGTGGACCTCATTCTGGAACATTTTCCTAAGTTTAAATATCTTCCTAAGAACTTCTTAAGAACAAATCTAAGAAACAGCTCTGCAGGATTCATGAACATGTGGAAATGTGTTGTTAACCCTCCAAACTGTTCTCAGCTGAGATCCTCCAATGAGGAATGCGACCAATTCTTAACTTGAACACGCGTTCTCGTGAACTTTAATTTAGCTCCTTATGAGGGCATGAAAACATAGTAACGTGTGCAAAACAGAAGGTTTTATTCGTCACATGCAGCGTCATACCAGTAAGATGAGCAGTGGAATGTTTCAGCACTGGCTCTTATAATGTGACACTAAGCAAGGGGGGAAATAAAACCAACAATATGAAAATAACAACAGAGAACAAGACGGTATATGGACTATTAATACTAGTAAGACCAAACGTCCTCTTTTACCCGCACATGTCCTCTTTTCATGAGCAATCGGAAACTGCTGGGAAAGATCAGCTCTTCAGACAAATATGGATGGGCAGACAAGACTGAAGAAAACTGATGTAGAATAATTACATTTTCTTTTTAAATACATGAGTAGGCTCTACTTGTGGAAATGTCTTCTTCACTTTTTCTTAACTGCGTTCGAGAATGAGGTCCAGGATTTAAGAACACAGAAAAGCAGTCGTAAATTGGCCAGATTGGAGTGCGCCGTGTTCTTAAGGACTGAATTTGTGAGAATTGGTAATTGCGATCACATCAATTCTACAGACATCCTCGGATTTAAATAATTATAATAATAATAATAAATACTAGAATATTTGTATCATTAACAATTACGTTTCACATTTATAGTCATGATTTCATGAGGCATCGTGACAAATAGACGTAAATATTCACACCAGTGCACTGAAAGTGTCCCACATTAAATGATTCATGAGGAAAAAACTAGGCCTATACAGTATTTACTTACGGTCTCATAACCGAGGCTTAACGTTACAGTACCAATTTCTTTATTTTTTTAAATTTAATTTATTGTTTCATAATGTTGGCATAATGTGAAGCCCCTTGAGGCTATACAAATCAACTTGACTTGACTTCTTCCAGTGCATGCAGAGCTAAAGCTTCAGAGTTTGTGACAATGGCAGATAGTGGAAGAGGCGAAAGTCCTTTGGAAAAATCACCAACATGTTAATCCTCTTCAGTAATGCAAAATAAACAAACTTTAACAAAATAAGGCAATGCCAGGGAGGGAGAGGGGGGACAAGTAGCAACATCCTACATGTAGCACTAGTAAGGCTGCAATCTGAGCTGTGTTTGTTTTTATTATCTTCAGTCCTCACTATCCTATTCTTATCTATCGTATTATCTACTGCTGCGACGACCTGATTTCTACACAGGAATCATTAAGTCCCATCTGATCTACCCTAACCTAATTTACAGTCTAGTCAATGGCCAGTTGACCGTCTTAACTATTGTCGTCTTTTCTCATCTCATCACACCTTAGCAGTACCCATAGTAGCACTCAACATCCCCTTCACTGACACTTCCCTTTCAATCACACCTTCAATTGCACCACATTTACTCTCTATTGGCTTGTCATTCTATTGCAGGGATATGAGATTTGTCAAGGGAAACCCCAGGTTCTCTCTCAACAGAGCATCACATAGTATGTAGGTGTAATGCGTTCTTCAATATACAATTCATTTCTTAAATGTCAGGTGAAGCTCGGCTAGCCGTCTAACCCTCCTTCCAAGAGCCTGATGGGTAATATTCTTATTAGAGATCATTTGATTGGCTTCATCTGCCCTTTTCATTGTCTGAGAGATAGGGAGGGGAGGGCTGATGAGCTGTGTGTGTGTGTGTGTGTCTGTGTTTTTGTGTGCAGGCTCGCTAGATGTTGAAGGTTTATGTAAACAGAGATTAGAAATGCAATAAACCTGTCACATGGAGAATGCTGCTGTCACGGCGTCAGCTTGATCACACTGTCACTCTATCTTCCTATTTTATATGTACACACATACACACACATTAGATGAGAAGGGGAGAGGATTACGGTTGGATATTGAGCACCTTAAGCCATCCTGACTCCAATGTCATGGTGTTGGAGTACCAGCCAATGTGTGTGTGTGTTTGTTTGCACCATGGCTGAGGCCCTGATAGGTCCCTAGACACAGCCTCCGCCCTGGTTTCCATGGCAGAGGCTGGCTTTATTAGACTTTCATTTTAGCCCCACCCCACCTCCACATGCATGCGTGTGCATACACACACATACACATACACACCCCTCATTTTACACTGACGGGGTTACATTGTCACCCCACCCCAAGGCGTTCACATTTTGGAGCAGTTAAGAAACTTGTCAGGAATGAGAGATGGGCGATGTGTGGCTAAATGAAGCGCAATGGAGAAACCGTCACACGATTTCACACTCGACTAGCCTCAGGCGCTGCTGCTGCCACACACACACAGAGAGGCGAGATGCGCTTTAAATGAGAGCCATAGGCAACATCAGTACAGCCTCCCATATCTACACTCTGCAAAAGCCATTCTAGATCAATATTCTCCAAACCAAACCAATGTCACAAGCCAGACAGTTTTAGGGCCAGCCGAGCCAGCATCAATCACCTCTGAACCATCCATCCAACCACTAACACGGATCATAACATGCTTCATGAAGGCACACAGCGCACCAACGTTCAGGTCTGACCAGTGATGTAGTGGTAAATAGTCGGTGACCCAAGAGAGACCCAAGATGGCAGTACATCAGTCTCTGTTTGGCAACACGTCAGTCTTTTATGTGTTAATGTCTTTGTAAAGAAGTTGTAAAAAATTATTTTATGCACAGGAGAATTTTCTCGTGAAAATGTATCAATAAAATGGCCCCAAACTTAGATGTTACTGATGACTTGTGTATTCTGTGTCTGCCCTGTATTAAAAGTGCAACAGGTGTATTTCGGTGTTATTGACACCTGCAAGGTCTACAACACTCCTGAAGTCCTGAAATAAATACATTTGGATTAACCCCCTACCTCCTTACTGTTTCTGTTCCCGGCTGTGGTGAACCCCGCTACGGCCTGCTACCAGCCTTCTTTGGCTTGGATCTACCCAGCCTGGATCTATCCAGCCCCTGCGTCACTTGCTGAGCCTTCATGTCGCTGACGTGGTGAAGCAGACTTCACCGCCTACATGCTGGCAGCTTACAAGCCAGTCTACCTGTTGCGGAACCCTGCCCCAGTCGCCAGCTCCCCTCCAGGAAGGCAACCGCCCTCCTTTCTTACTGAGAAGTTGGTGGGGATTAGCATGCTAACTGGGTTTCGGCTCCCTCCAGTAAACCCACTTCCAATCCTTTTCATTGGATTACGCTGGTTCATTCCAGTTACTTATTATTTAAACAACTGCGGAAACGTACAATGTTTCTGCTCCTTGTTGTGCTTTGTTTTGTAACTTTGTGCAGTATGGATGGAAGTTTCCACAGGATCCTTAACTTCTGTGCAATGTCCTCTGAACTGGATACAACATGCCGGGGAATTTGCGGATCTGGCCCCACGCCAGATGAGAAATTGTTGGCCCTGCCTCTACTCTCCTCGGACTCTGTAGACTTAATCCATCTGCTCAGCGTCATGGCTCAACAACATAATTGTACCTTTTCCATAAACTGTTTTTATAATTGAGGTTAATTCTAAGAAAGAACCTACCATTATTGTTATGTTGCTGATGATTTCAGGGAATGTGCAACCCAATCCAGGCACGGAGACTGTTGCAAGTTTTAATACCCCTGCTGATTTTAAATCAAGGTCTGTTTTAAGTTTCATTCATTTGAATGTCATCATCATCATCTTCAACCGCTTATCCGAAGTCGGGTCGCGGAGGTAGCAGCTCCAGCTGAATGTACGCAGTTTAATCGCTAAAATGGTTATGATTCTTGTTCGGGCACACTGATGCTGATGTAGTTGTTATATCTAAATAGATACTCACAAACAACTCACACATCTTTTATTCAAAATGCGGTTGCGTCACTTCCGTGTCCCTCTGCACTTTCGTAGCACGCAATATGTTTCTGCCAATGAACAGCAACAGGGGTGAGACCATGTAAGACCTAGGACACTACTGGCGCACATCATATGAAACCCACGTGAAGAATCAAACGCGCCCTCCTTACTTCTATCTGTCATTAGGAGGATGGTCGAGTGCGACCAGAAACATAATGTGGAGTGATGCTACTTTTCACCAATCTATAGCCTGATGCACAATCTGTGAAAAGATGGTACCATACAACAGCAATACTAGCAACTTGTTTAAAGAACGCACATCCCGAAAGTTACAAGGAAGTGGAGTTACAGCAAAAAGATGTGCAGAAAACCAAGTCACCTGCACCACCCAGTCAGACAAGAGCCAGAACATATCCAGGTAGCCTCATTATTAACTTTGTAGTCAAGTTAAACATTTTGCCATTTATCACTGATATGAAACATACAGGTGTTTGTTAATGCAGTAATAGATTACTGAAAGCCAAAATACAAATAGTGTTCATTATTTGGTCAACATTAGTGGGATTAATATAATTTTAATAGCTAACAACCTCTATCCTATTGTGTTGATGTAATAATTATAATTGTAAAAGTAATTACTATCATTTGTTTTAAAAACATGCTCATTTAATACATTATTGGTATCTGTATAATTGTTACATAAAATATTGGTATCAGATTGAACACAACATTTTGGTATCACCCATTACTACTATCCACACAGTAAAGCCTGTTTTATGGTTATAAGGTGTCTTACGAAAGGTGTCGGACGACACTGATGCATTGATGCTTAAACTAAGTATCGGGAGACATCTGTGCGTCTGTCAGCTGACAGTGGTCATCTCCATGGTAACCAGCTCGATGCTTCTGACTGGTTTGTTTGTGTTTTGGAAAGATGGATGCTGGATACTGTGACATGTTTGATTTGAAAGAGGAACAGGACATTTTAAATTAACTTTTACTGCGTAGGAGGAGACAGAGGATAAAAAGATTGTGGTCTGTGTGCTCGATAAACCGGACTTGGGAGTAACAAGGCAAATCTGTCTCAGCTGTCTCCCAGTGAGACAGATGAGAGAGGGGCAGATGTCAGCTAATTGTTTTGATGACCTCCTACATCGGATCGCACCATACATTCACCACCAAAACACCAACATCAACCCCATTGGAGTGTCAGAGAGATTAGCTGTGGCTCTACGGATCCTGGCATCTGGATCATCTCAGCAGAGTATAGCAGCCAGTTACAGACTGGGAACAACAACAACAGTGTTGCTCATTCTAATTGAAATATGCGAGGCAATCTGGACGGCCTTGAAGCAAGACTTTGTTACTGTACCTTCATGTTCTCGGTGGGAGGAGAGTTCGAGGGCGTTTTGGAGGGTGTGGAATTACTTAAACTGTGTTGGATGTGTAGATGGCAAACACGTAATAAAAGCACCACCATCCACTGGGAGTGATTATTTAAATTGTAAGGGCACCCATTCAGTGATCCTCATGGATACATGTGATGCCAACTACCATTTTACAATGGTTGACATCGAGCATATGGAAAGAAGAGTGATGGTGGAGTGCTCCAGGAGAGTGCATTTGGTTGTTGCAGGGTCAACTAGATTTGCCTCCACCACAAAACCTGCCAGGAACAAACATTTCCACACTGCGTGTGTTCCTTGGAGATGCAGCATCCCCACTGAACAAAAATCTAATGCGTATATGAAGTAATTTACAGTAGTAGCCATGTTTCTGAAAAATAATTGATATTGTCGCTGATTGGGGCGGACGTCCGTATATGGGCCTTAGTGTCCATGCCGGGAACGGCATGCGCTGCCCCTCCTTCACCTTTCCCCTCCTAAACTCCCTCCATCTGCCACAATATATAAATAGAAATAATTATCTAAAAAGATAATAATTTTAAATATTGTTAATCACCATGTTTGTTTTTTGCCAGGCAACCTTGATGACACCCAGAAGGTCTACAATTATCAACATTTACGGGCTCGAAGGGTCATTGAAAATACCTTTGGGATCTTGACTGCTAGGATTATGGGTCGTCCAATAGAATTTCACCCTAACGAGGCAGTGACTATGGTGAAAGTCTGTATCGCACTGTATAACTACCTTGCACACACAGATGCTGTGAATACACCCCCCCAACTTTACAGGAGCGTGTAACAACAAGACTCAAGTGCAGAGACAAACACACGGGACACAAGGTAAAATCCAAAAAATGCTGAATCTTTACTAAGAGTTGCAGATGGGCATACACAGGGGAGCAGTCCAGAGAAGGCAACAATACAGGCAGGGTGTGGGCAAAGCAGATGGTCATACGCAGAAGAGCAGTCCGGAGAAAGGTTAAAGTACAGACAGGGCGTGTGCAAAATCCCAAACCAGGAAACAGGGCAGAGTCAAAAATCTGCCATTGCCACATGGAATTACTTAAAGGCATTCTTTATGTCTCCACAAGGTCAGGTTCCTTGGCAAGATACTATCATTAGAAGAGGCCTTCTCAACTGAGGAGAGTTGTACTATCTCCCACCCCAGCCACCCATCCCGCAGTACTTATCCACTCACCCCTATCCCAGCTACCCATCCACCACAACAGACTTGTAATGAAAATGTTGTTCTTAAGCTTTTGATTGAATTAAAGTGCACGTATAAATTAATTGAACAGTTGTACATCAATAACTCTTTGTAATAATTACTCAAGTGTTATTTACACCTGGAGTACTGTTCGGTAATCGGGTGCTGATCAAGTGCTGCATCTAAAAAACATATAGCACAGAACAGAAATTGCTGAAAAGACAAGAAGCCTCTTTTAGTGCTTTTACTCCACTGATCCTTGAGTCAACTAGTAAGAGAACTGATTCTCTGATGGCTGAGATCCAAAAGCTAATATTTAGCCTAAAATACTCTCAAAAATACATTTATGAAATGGCTGACCAGATAAAGCATTCAGCTGAGGCTAAGGATCTTGCAAAACAGGTCCTACAAATCAAATCAAAGCCGTTGGATTCTAATGACAATTCTGAGAGAGTGGATTATCTGGAGAACCAAATCTGGAGGAATAATCTTGTCATTGAAGGCATCAAGACAGATAAAGCAAATGAGACTTGGGCTGAGACTGAGACCAAGGTCCAGTGTGCAAAATACCCCACTGCAATCGTGGTAAATACTCTTTTTTTTTTTAAACACACACACACATAGCTACTGCTTAAGCTGCTGCTTAAGTCTTACAGTCACTAAACACACACAAACGTCCAGCCAGCCCAATGAATCTGAATATCAGATTACTCACACCAGCAACAATCTAAAGCAATATATCATCAACAGCGAGTAAAGATACATACAAATCCATTAAATTCACCAGGGCTGCTCATCATTTGAAGACAAAGTCCATCCTCATTTCTTTTTTAATAAAAAAGTTCAATGACGCGGTCGTACAGTACATCAGTGTGCTTCAATTCCAATAAAAGCTAGGTCCTTCTTGATGGCCATGGAGGCCAGTGCTGACAGTCCAGCCTGGTATTAGAAGTGGCTTATAAACATGCTCCCATTAGGAAATTCACACTACGGAAAAGAAAAGCAGCATGTATTGATGAGGAACTAAAAGCCTTGATGGCACAGAGAGATAAAATGAAAACTGAGTCAAGTAAATCTGGTAATGCAACTGGTTAGAAGTCATATTGTTCAATAAGAAACCAAGTGACAAAAATAAATACATGATCGAAATAAATTGTGGAAAACTATAAACGAGATAATGGGTAGATCGGGGACAATCACCGTCCTTCCTAGAGTCAGGCGGTACCTTCCTTACTAAACCTTAAGATATTGCTAACTATTTTAATGAATATTTTGTTGGAAAGATTGAGACAACTTCAGATAACAAACTTTCAATACAATTGATTAATGACCATCTTATGAAAAATAGAGATTATGAATGTAACTTTCAAGCGGTTCAAGTGAATACAGTAGAATGTCACGGTTGGGACCGTGTCAGCCTGTCTCCAGTGTCTTTTCCTTTTCCTGTGTTTCAGCACCCCTGTCTGTCTGGTCTGTCTGTGTGCATACGTGTGGGTGTGGCTATCGCTGGTACCTGTCACCAGATCACCTGAGGGCGCGGCAATCGGCACACCTGTTCCTCATTATCTCATCAACCCTCTGTGTATATATACCCCGCCTTCCCAACCACTCATTGGCAGATTGTTATTCAACCCCGTGGTATTTATCATCGTGGTATTCCTTAGTTCTAGTTATTTTTACTGCTGACGATTAATGACTTACTGTAATATTCCTTGTGTTCAGTACGACGTGTTGTGGATTACCAGCCTGCCTGTTTGCCGTGCTACTCCGGATCTGTGTGTGTCTTCCCATCGTCCACTATCACGCTGACCTTGTTTCCTTCTGCAAAACCTCTGACTGCTTTCCTCATCCACTTCCCTGCTATCCCAGCAATAAACATTCTGTTCACCTAAACTACCTACTCTGTTTCCTGCATTTGGGTTTACCTGGCTCCAGTCATGACATAGTGTGGAAAAAAAAAAAAAATCAATGACTGAATCAAGTATAAGTGTATTGCGACATAGTGTGTGGCCAACTATAGGCATTACAAGGTTACTAAAGGATAAATATGTTCCACTCGTCCCCCTCCCTTATAGTATAATCATGTGTTTGACGATTGGTGGCAGACAGTGTTCAGACAGTGTTATTTCAAGGATACTTCACAGGCCCGAGAAATAGAGGCAGTCACGTGCGAAGACACAGAGGAGGAGCTGATTGTTCACATCGACCAATCAGTGAAGAAACCGTCTTACAGGAGGAGTCAGATAACGAGGAGGAGCAAGGCGTCTAGAAAAGGCTTGGTCGTCCGGAAGTGGGTAGAACTTTTGGTGGCTCACTGCAGGCAGATAACCTATTGGAGGTGAAAAGCTAGACTCCTCTGCTCCGTGGTGCATCAGGTGCTGTTTGTATCATACTTTTATATTCAATCTTTTATACAGTGTTAAAGCCGTGAACTATTTCCTATTAATTGTGCTTATAATGTTCACATTACTTGATATTACTAAACTCGTATTGAAAGACTAAAACCATGTGTTGAGACTGATTCTTTA
>OMOT01081076.1:0-12468 GCA_900312575.1 Acanthochaenus luetkenii
GTTTTCAAAAACGTTATTTATCTTTATTATTATTATGTTTGTGTTATGCCATGAAACAGGTGTATTTATCTAATGTTTCAATAAAGCTTAGTTTGAGAAGAAAAAAACGAATCATTTAAAAAAAAAAATCCGAATCAATATTCATAAGCAATTTTTTGGTGTATCGTTATCGATTGATCGATTAGTCGTTCATTAACTTTGGCGACTATTGATCAAGGAAATTCCCTAGAATTTGCAACCCTAATTCACACTGACCTGGGCATCTCTTTTCATTGCAGTGGCGGACCTCTTCTTGGTCCCCAGGACAAGGCTGGCCTCCAAAAAAGGGCCCAAAACAAATCCTCTGTCTCTGCTGGCTCCCTCCACCGCAGGTCTTGGTACAACCTGCCCACAACGACCAGGGCTGCCACTTGCCATCCACTAGCAGACATGAAAGAATTAGACAGGACTGCAAGAGACACATCCACACACACATGATATACACACTCATTCACTGCCCTCTACACTGTACCTACATACAAGGACACTGAGGTCCAAACGTTTTTTTCTTCTTCTCTTCCTGGCTGTATAATTGGAAATTGTCACTCAGCTGCAACCACTAGCAAAGACACGGTCATGCAACGCGATGCAGCCTTTAGCTAGGCTTACCGCATTTTGCTTCCCAAAAAAGAGGACACTCTTAAAAGATACTAAAAGTTTACTCCAAGATGCTTTGTAATTGTTATGTATTTTTTTAAAAGTATGCCTCTTCTGTACAACATGAATAGAAAATGCAGCTATGTAACAAAATTGTGAGCCATATAAATAAATAAAACTGATTTGACCATCCATCTTCTTCTATGGTCTGCCAGTTGTTACTCTATTCTACCATGGTAGGGACCATGTTGGAAATAAGTGTCTCACTTTTACATGTTATCCCTTGGATGCTTTGTATTGTCTTCTATATCCATAAATAAAATAAATCAATCAATCAATGGTGGCCGGCCACGGCAAGATCATGACCCGCTAAGAATATTTTAAATATCATTATTTCAATGTGGCCACCAGTGCGCTCAGACACACAGGTGCGTCTCTGCCACACAGGCGCATCTCCGCCTTTCCTCATCCCTCCAGATCACCTCAGATCAGAACGGACACGCAGCGCGAGTCCCAGCAAGGCTCGTGCTTATCTTTTATAATGTTGTCTGTCCAAAGATCATCATATGAGACACTCTGGCAGCTTTTTTTTAGGTGAACCTTAATAACCCCTCCCCCCTACTATTTGTTGTTGCTGGTGATATGTACAGTAATGTAAATTATTAAAGCAGTACCTAAAACCATTTCATTTTGGTATATTCTTTATCATTAAGGAAAACGTTTCTGCATGATGTGATGACTTAATGTTTATTTAAGGAATAAGAGATGTCTAAAAGAAAGGGACAGACAATTGATGAGGGCCAGGTTCAAACAGCTGAACCCAGACAGGGTGAAAATTAACTGTGACCCTACCAGCTGTAGGCCTACAGGTGAAGCCAGCCAGGGGCATATACAGAGCAGAACAGAGAGACGATCAGCAGGTCAGAACACAAAACAATGACCAATGATTTGCACAAAGTAGCTCAACCACTTTATGTGACACATGTTTCACATCACAGTTATTTCTTACAGTCCTATTTCATTTCATAACTGGTGTTGGTGTAATGAAGGTAGTAGTAGTTGGAAGCCGGGCGTGGTGGTGAGGTGGTTGTGGGGCTCTCCAGAGCGCACGTGGTGGTATCTTCAATAGTATTTTTATTAGAATAACAAATGTTGAAATTGAGTGATTTAGTCAATATTTGTTATTGTAATGAAAAATACTGAATATTGAAGAAATATTGAAGATACCACTGCCTGCACACTGGAGAGCCAGATGACACCTCACTGCCAAGACCTGCCTTCAACTATCATTTTAGATTCCACCCCCAAGCACTCCCCCACATGGCCACCCCATTAAAAAAAATCTAGAACCGCCCCTGTTTAGGTTGAACTTATCTCTAATAGAATGTAACAATAACAGAATAATAGCCTCAAAAACAAATGTTAATTTAACCAAACAAAATCTTTAGTTTTTTTCAGTTTTCCTTGTCTGCCCATCCATATTTTTCTTAAGAGCTGATCTTTTCCAGCAGTTTCGTATTGCTCATCAAATAAGCATGAAAGTCTTTGAAAGTTTCTTTGAAATTGTATTGCACTAATAGAAGTACCTCAACAGACAACTGGTTTGTGTTTTGGTATTGTATTCAATGTGAGCGCTCAGTGCATTCTTTGATCTGAGTGGAGAGCCACTCAGTTACTAACTGAGACGTGCAATACAAATTGGTAACTGTGCGTAACGCCAGTACGGCGCCTTATACAACATTTTGAATAGTTTACGCGTAACGTTACACTTACGGAAAGATAACCAATATTAAAAATAAATTGCAATAAAAAAGATTCTAAAAGATTCTTCTGTTCAGGTTCATTTATATACTTTTGTGTCTGTTAGTAAGTCGCCTTTAACAGAGCTCAAAACCCTTTATACCCAGTAGCTCTTCAGGAGGTGGCCTTACCTGCCGTTTGTTTGGATCTTAGTAACGTTATATCCAGACCCAAGTGTCTGTCGGACGGTAGACACGAACACTCCAGCTAAGGAACCACACTGCCTTGCTAGCTTCTCTCATTGACTCAAACAGCTGTTGATATTGGTTGATGTTACTGTAGCTACCGTTAGCTACCGTTAGCTAGCGAACGACAGCTAACCGCTAGCGAACATAAAGGGCGACCTGTAATTCAACACAGATTTAATGAAGCCTGGTGACGATTCTAAATGTATTTTATTGTATCGATTGGTAGAAGTAAAGAGATGTTGTTTGAGACCTTTGTTTGAACTACTTACTGGAAGTCAGACACCACTGACAGACTGTCAGATTCACACACACACACTGTACCTGCGTCATGAGGGGGGGTCAGTGGGATCAAACCATTGTGAGACAAAAAGCGGGGGGTCACAATCTTTAGAAACGTAACAACGCGCTGTTACGTTTCTATAATCATCACAAGTGCTGTCATTGCGTGTTATTAATATTATTGAAATGACAGGTATGTTTACAGTGATATATTGGGGGGGGGACAAGGGTCGTGCCCCCCCCGGAATTTCCACATATGACTGTACTGTGTGTGTGTGTGTGTGTGTGTGTGTGTCAGAGCACAGCCCCGCCCCTCGCGCAGAAAGAGAGAGAAAGAGAAAGAGAAAGCACCAAACTAAATTATGTTCGGGATGTTTCATTCCTCGAAAAACACATTTGACACAATATAAATCTCACTCCATAATATTTATACCGATAGCAGAACCGATAAGGTCGGATATTATCGATACTCCGGTTTTTACTCATTTAGAACCGGGTTTCGGGGGGCATCCCTAATTATAAGGCCCTGCCTCTACCATACCTGGGCAGTCCCCCAGGAAGCAGTCGACAGTCTCCAGCCACTCTCCTCGGCACTCAGAGCCCCCATACGAGGGACCATTACACTCCCTGGTTCGCTGCATGGTCCCATTGGAGCAGGAGGTGGAGCAGGAGCTCCAGCTAGACCACTCATTCCACACTCCGTCCACTGAGGACAACCAGGGTCAGGAAAAGCAATCAAACCAAAAAATTAGAAATACAGGTGGTATGTCAGTTATTTCCTTTATCATGGGTTATATACATAATTATATCTATAATTCTAAGATTGTGCACACATTGTGCAAGTAATATGCTTGACCATGGAACCATAACCAACCTGTGTCTGTTTAGATCCAAGACTAATGCAGGGAGAGATACCTTTCTGGCTTCGGGGGCTAGGGAATGGAATAGGCTACCTCTGTGGCTCAAAACAAATCCCACCCTAAACAGTTAAAAACTTGAGGTGAAAAAAATGACTGATGAGTAGTTCCTGTATGAAGGGTTCCCCTTTCTATTGCATTGTTGTATAGTGTCTGTAAATATTAATTGCATTGTTTGTAAATTGTTGTAAGCTGCCACTCATATGACGCATCATTTTTAATGCTGCCAGTAGAACCATACACTGCCAAACTTGATGTGACATCTGTACGTGATAGGACTACAATGGAAAAACGTGTTTAACTTTATTGTGTTCTTTCTCGTGATTTTATTCATGCACAAGTTTCCTTGATGTATTTTGTATGTTGTCAAATAAATAAACTAAACTAAACTAAACTTGACTTTTATGGTTTAACAAGTGAAGAGTTTCATCATCAGGGCAATGGCATCGTCTGTAGATCTGTTGGGACGATATGCAAATTGAAGGGGGTCCAAGGTGTCAGGAAAGGAGGAGCAGATGTGGGTTCTGACTAGCTGCTCGAAGTACTTCATGATGATAAAGGTCAGTGCTACAGGGCGGTAGTCATTCAGGCAGGTGATGGGATGTTTCTTGGGTACAGGGACAACGGTTGTCTGTTTGAAGCAGGTGGGGACTGCAGACTGGTTCAGGGAGAGGTTGAATATAGAGGTGAATACCTCCGCTAGCTGGTTGGCTCACGCTCTGAGGACACGGCCTGGAATGCCATCTGGCCTTGGTGACTTCCGAGGGTTTACTCTTTTAAAAGCTCTCCTCACGTCAGCCGTAGATAGGGACAGAGTGCAGTCTCAAACCGTGCGTAAAAGGCCTTGAGCTCATCAGGAAGAGAGGCGGGGGCTGGGCATCACTGCTATTTATCCCTTTGTAGTCTGTGATGGAGCGCAGTCCACACCACATGTGTCTAGGGTCAGAACTGTAGTAGTCAGACTCCATCTTGTCCCTGTAGGCTCTTTTGGCATCTCTGATGGCTTTCCGTAGGTCATATCTGGACTTCCTCAAGGCTTCCAGGTCCCCAGAGCTATAGGCAGAGGACTGTGCTCTGAGCTTAGCACGGACATCACCATTAACCCAGGGCTTTTGGTTGGGGAAAGTGCTCCTGCTGACACTAGTTTTCACTGCAGTTGCATAGTAAGATAGATTTTTCCATTTCACATTTCTCTATGATTCAGATTGCTTGTGGAAGTCTTTGGCTAGCTAGTAGAAGATACATTTCAAATACCCTGGTTTTTACAACATTGACAACATTTTATTTAGGTTTTGCATATTGTTTTTTTTGGCTTCTTCGTTGTAAGTGGGCTTAACCTTTTGTTGAGGATGTAACATCAAGTGTAGTAGGCCTTGATAAGTGTAGGGGATTGAGGAATGGCCTTTATTTAATAATAATAATAAATAAAACAGACACCCCACACTTTTTAGATTTCTTATTATTAGAACTATTCTAATAGAGTTGACTTTTTACATTTATAATGTGTTCATGCACCGCCATGTCCGTAGATGGCGCAGTAGCGTTACTGTGGATCGCACGAGAGACATAGATTCCTCCGAGCCTGATAGCTCAGTAATAAACTTGCACTGGACTGAGTAAGATGCTAACTCTTGTGTGTATCGTTGTGTATCCACAGGTATGGTAAAACCATATTTCAAACTCTTGTTTATTCCTATTTAAATATGAGTCATTAAGGAAGGGTTTCATAATGTTTTGGTAGTGTGGTGACCAGTATTGTAAAGTTTTCAAATGTATCTAATTGTTTGAACTTGCAGAGGGTCACATTCACAAATGTCTATCCATATTTTACTCCACGCATTTGAAGTGGGATTGTAAACATATACATCTCATAGTAATGTTAGTAACATATGGAGACAAGTTCAGAAATGCGTTACTGTTTTATAAGTATTTTGAGCTACAATTAGCAGATTCAAAATATCTTCCACGTTATCTGTTCAGTGGCAGTCGCCATTTTAGGTAACATTACTATATCTGTCGGCACAGTGTCTTAGTGAGTGTACACATGCGTGAAGCTACACATGTCGTAAGAATTGAGTAGAAGTGTTGTGTAGCACAACAGATCATGTTACAACTGTGAGATATGGTTCGAAATACAATAGTAGTCCTATTATTCATCTTGTAATGAAAATGTGTCTTTTGATAAAACTTTGTATGTTTACGTAATTAGAGAAAACCAAATGTATAATTTGTGAAATTGTTATATAGTATACATCTATTAGTATTATATTAGTATATAATAGGCTTTATTTATATTTATATATTTTTGTACACATAAATGTTCTCAGTCAATGTGGTACAAGTTGTGAGTTGAATACCATTTCAAGCTTTTCAAGTATATTGTTGTTATTTCACAAATGTGTCAAATAATTTTTTTATTGTGTGTATGTTACATTTTCTATTGTACTATGGAGGATTGGAACAATAACATATTTTGTTCAGTAATAAACTGGCGCTGGCCTGGGTAAGACGCTAACTCTTGTGTGTCGCTTCGTGTATCCACAGCCAGTTTATCCACAGACTACCTAGCCACTTACTGCCGGTCCAGATATCCCCTAGGTCTGGAGCCGGTAACATTAGCAGTGATGTTACTTGATTTGTTTAGATTTTTCATTGTTATAATTTCATTTACCGAGACACTCACAGCTGGCAAGTATGCAACTAGTGCCTCACTTTCTTTTTCAAACATATGACATTTTAAAATGAAAATAGTTTGTGACGGTACATCAATGACCCATACAGTAGGAGTGTGTTCCTTACCTGGACAGACAGCAATGTTGCAGAACTTGGTCTGTTTCTCTGGGCCCTCACAGGGATCTCCCCCAAACTGAGGGGGTTTACAGGTTCGTGTTCGGTCCCTGTAACCTCGCCCACAGGTGAATGAACACAAACTCCATGGTGACCACTCGTCCCAAGTGCCGTGCACTGCAATCAGAGCGGCTAGGGTATGATTTATAGACGGAAAGACACAGACCCCCTTAACAAAACAGCCACACACAAAACCAACAGAACAAACTCCATTAACATCCAGCATATTATCATCACAATACAAACCTACTGGGACACTGTACTGTACTCTCATTTATCAGTTAATGTAATGGCTCAGTTGGTTTTACTGGGATCATATATGTGATCTGTAGTCCTGTGGTAATTCTACATGCAAGCAGGTGGTGAGATTCCTCTCAACTCACAGTTGCTATCTGTGAGTTGAGAGGAATCTCCCTGCCTGCCTGCATGTAGAATGCCATGCAATCTAGATCATTGTAGCAGGGATCCTTCTGCTATGCAAGCAAAGCCCTTTCTGTAAGGCAAGGGTAGAAATCAACCCAGGAGCCATGGATTTGTTAAGAGCCCAAGGAGGGAAATCAGGGGGTATTGTATGGGTCAGGCAGGGTCCAGCAGATGGCTAGGTGAAAGCAGGGAAGTGGCAGGGGGCTTACCTGGACAAACAGCAGAGTTGTTGCAGGGTCTCTGCTCTCGCAGTGGCCCACTACACTGGGTGCTGTAGGAGGAGGACACACAGAAACGAGTGCGACTCTGCCAGCCCTCTCCACATGTGGCAGAACATACACTCCACGCCGACCACTCCTCACCTGACGCTGAGTCTACTGAGGAGGCAGGGATGGGTAAAGGATAGGTGGATAGGAGGAGAGGGAGGAGGAAGAGGAAAGGAGAGGGCCAAAACTAATTAGCATGCAGGATGCAGCCTTCACTGCCAAAAGAGGAAAGGGTGCAGCATGACGAGGGGGAGATTTTGTTCTGCCATTCTTTCTGCAACTCTGATGCCATATCCTCTGCATCGACTTCCTGGGGAAGTGAATGCCACTGGCTTAGGATATGTCAATAATCTCTCCAACAACCATGATTGCCCATTCAGCGGATCCTGGTCAGTTAAGCCTGGCCAATAAGGGAAAGTTGGGCAACCATGGCTGTCCAACAGGGGAAGCAGGAAGAGGAGAACTAAACGGGGGAACTTATTAGTTAATTGACCACAGGTATTCACAGAGAAGGATGACTTCATTTATTATCATGTTTTACAGACAGGGCACACTCTCCTGTTATGACCTCATGTCAAAATTCATCATGTTCAATCAGGGTCCATGTTGGAATTAGTCCATTGTGGACATGGCACTACTTTGGAAGATTTTGATAGATGTGTATATTAGGAGTGAGAGTACATGTCTAGTCTCTTTGTGTGGTATTGTACCTATGTAAGTGTGGTGGTGGTCATCCAAGCTGCCATAGTGACTAATGCATGGGATTCCTCTGTGGCCTATTGTCTTACCTGTCTGAGGGCTCTGCTGTCCACTGCGGGGCTTGTCTACATCATCACGCTTGCGGCTGTCCACTGAGCGAAGTGATTGGCTGCGAGAGAGATGACGGCCTTTGCCTAAAGGGGTGAGGCAAGGCCAGGAGGGGGAGGTGTTAGAACTGGAGCTCCGTCTAATAGATTATATTTGGGAACACAACCGTGATGTGATTGGTCACCCAGATCAGCATCAGCCAAACTTGGGCCTTTTTTAATGGAAATGTAGGCGTAGGTGTTGGTGTGCTTTGTTCATAAACATGTGCAGTCATTATTTTGTGTTTTCAGCTGTTGCTTATTGGTGTTCATCTGAGTCTCAAACTTGTTCAGATGCCTCGATTGGAATGATGAACTGAAGAAAACCCACATCTATAGCAGTGGCAATCTGCCGTTGGACCATTTGTCAGACAGAAAAGCAGTTCTGTACAAAGGAAGAAAGCTTTATGCAATGAAAGCACAACAATTCAGTGAAAACACTACCGGTTCTTAGTCCATAGCAAATGTGGTTCCTACATTGTAATCCTCAGATATTGTTTTTCTTTGCTCAGCAGTGTCCCTGTAGCCATTTCTGAGTAATGAACACACTGTGCATGCATGGTCTTGAAAACGGTTGACCATGACTTCAATATTGTTTCATCGATCAAAGTCCCCTTTCCAACATGCACTCTTCAAGTAAAAACACTGACTTAGAGATGGTGGATTAAAATACACATGAACAAGATGTGAGAAGGAACAGAAGAGGTAAAAAGCTGTAAACACACTTTGCACAAACACACTCATACACACCCACACCCATATAAAAACATGCAGGTGCACTCGCTAACAAATATTGTGGCAGACGGAGGGAGGTTAGAAGGGGGGAGGTGAAGGAGGGGCAGTACGTGCCGTTCCCCATGTGGAGGCTGAGGCCCATACATGGACGTCCGCCCCAATCAGCAGCTAAGGCAAGACAGCTGAGGCAATTAGGGAGATCGGGCAGGACCAATCAAGAGAGAGAGCGGCAGGGCTTAAATAGGGGAAGACAGGGCAGAGAGGGCCGTGTGACCCATGGGAGGTGGAAGGAAGAGAATGAGCGTAGAGAATAGCGAGCGAGGACTGATTAGAGTGCGTATGACTGACCGGACTGAGAACCCTGCTGTGTGCTGGATCCCTGCCTGTCTGAGAACCCTCTTTGGTATCGACCCCTGCTTGTTTACCAATTCTTCTCCTGCCTTGACCCCCGGACTGGATGACAACCTGAGCTGTGTATCGAACCCTGGAACGAATGACGACTACACCCTCAGTGACATTGTGACTGACCATTCCCTCCCCGAAGCAGTAAATAAAGAGCTTTTTCGGGTCATTCGCTGTGTGGACCGTATCTTTGTTATTATCGGCCACGTGGACTCTCCTTTTACCCCCGAGTGTGCCACAACATGTACACACAAATGAACACACACAGACACAGCAGAGAGGGTTGTTAGGGCTCACCGGTGCAGGGTTGTGGGTTGCAGGGCCGGCCCTCATCCACCACACCCTCACACAAGTAGGATTCCTCCAGGGGTGACTGGCAGGTCCGAGTCCGAGTTTGAACCCCGCCTCCACACTCGCTGCTGCACTTTGCCCACTGGCCCCACACACTCCAGACACCTGGAGACCACAGACGCACACATTGGTGGTGTTAGCTGCTGTGCAAGATGTCCCTTTAAAGGAAAAATCCATAAAACAAAGTTGTTGCATTTCTGGGTCCATTTTGTTGTTTGGTGGTGTATTTTATTGGCCAAATGTAAACAATGTGATGCTACAATGGAGTTTGATAGCAGAAAAATTGTTAAACGGTAAATGTCAGGTTTTGGTGTCAGTCCCTCAGAATCAACGAGCAAGGGCTTCTTTCTAGCCTCAACTTTTTGCACTAACATTCAACAATCATACAGGGAGAAATCCATTGTAGAAGAGGCAAAGATACCAATTTCTGTTTTTAGTAAGAGGCTTAGCTGCAAGCATAGACACATCCCAATGTTCACAAACTAGTTGGCTAGCTAGCTATCTTTATATGCCCATACGCTGACCTTTGATTGAAACCAACAAGTTTACACCCCTTCTCTGGGGGTTGTTGAAAGGCATTCTGGGAAACATAGGAAATCACTAACTAACTACTACTAACTAAAGTAGAAGTAGAGGTGGCAGGTTGAGGGAAAGTGGGTACACCAAAAAAATAACTCCTGGAATACACGAACATCACAGATTGATGATATCTAACAGTGTAAGAGTATCCATGGGTGGATTTTTCCTTTAAAACAGAGGCGTGATGAATGCCGTTGTCATTGTGAAATCCCTGTCCGGCCATTCTGATTTAATGTGCTCCATTAAGATGTGTGCTTATATGAGGAGGAGTGGGTAAAGAGCTGCCGAATGGCTCTCTCTGTGTCCTGCATGCTCATGAATTTTTAATGGCACAGACAGATGCCTTTCAGCTCCCACAGGCATGGACAAATATGTATTAATCTGCATGAATAGAACATTAAGCTGGCCAACGTCCAGACACACATTTTTAATTACTTGCAAATCTATTTCCTCAGGGTGAGGGCTGGGGTGAGGGAGGGCAGTGTGGAGAGCACTTGATTCAGTCAAAAGAGTCAGACGCAAGGAGACAGACACACACACACGCACACACACACACACACACATGCAAACAATTCCTAATGCAGATTATCTACAGTGTAATCTCAGCATGTCAGTGAGTGAGTCAAACTTCATGGATTGAAGGAGAAAGTCTCAATGAAAAAGTCTACATTTGTAAATGATTTCCTTTCCCCTTTGAAATTAAATTAGCAGGCACCAGCGATCACAGTCAATATCTGTTTGTTGTCAGCAAATTGGATTGTCTTATGTTTCTATGATCACACTCATCAGCACACAACCAATCATACGCAGAAATTGACCACAATATCCAATTGGAAACTAAAACTAATTGACCAATGATATGGTAATTCTACTTAACACTGGACAGGCTAGGCTGTTACTCAAAATGTCCCTCCGTGACTTTTCCCAGACTCACTTCCTATACAAACAGGGTCTGAAAGTACCACCTACCAAGGGCCAAATGCTGGTATAATTTGTCTTCAATAAGGGTCACCCGCCACACAATATAATTTAAGACAATAACAATATACAGTCTTGGCATCTTTGTCTGTTCTCAAACATTGTCCCTGCTGACCATCATGCACACTGTCTTAGTGAGCAAGGTTTCAATTAACACACAGTTTCTATACACAAAACAACATTGAAAACGAGGAGGGTGACATATTTCTATGAAAACTGTATATTAGTTATATTTTTCTTGCCAGGTACATTCTAAAATTTACCAGTACAAACCAATGTAGTTATAATTCAAGTTCAAGTTAATTTATTTATATAGCCCTTTATCACAAGCATGTCTGTCTCAAAGGACTTTACAGAAAATGAGCCAAATTAGATCTATCTGAACAACAATCAATGGAATTACAGAACAGTATAAGACAAACAGGGAAACAGAACAAAACACAATATAAATGTTAGCAAACCATAGCAAGCCTACCTATTCTACAAGGCCTAAACTACCGGCACCACCATCCTTAGACCCTCGAGGCATGCAAGGAAAAACTTCCAAGAAAACCTTATTAGGTAAAGAAATTGAAGAAACATTGGGTGGGCCAGGTCAAAGAGAGATCCCTCACCAGGACGGCTGAGCGTGCAATAGGTGCTGGGACAAACAGTGAAATGTACAATAGCATAGGCAATGACAGTGACATAGGAAACAGATAAGGCGATAGAGGCAGACAGATGGGGGCACATTCGGCGACAGAACCACGGGCTGCGATCGTGTAGTAACAGCAGTAAGAGCCAGGGCAGGAGCTGGCGACCGTAGGAGCCGGGGCAGCACCCACGTCCACTACACGATAGAGAACTGCGATGGTGTAGAGCACTGCAATGGTGTATCCACTTCAATCGCGTAGTAACAGCATCAGGGATGGGACAATGGCCAGCAGCAATGATTGCAGGGGAAAGGGCAACACCCATGTCCACTGCATGGTAGGAACACTGCATAATTAATGTTACCCCCTTCAGTTCCTGTTTGTTAGCCTTCTCAGAAACCCCCAAATTCCATTAGTGTTAAAAAATTAAATAGATCAATCATACCAATTAGGGGTGTTAACGATTAGTCGTTGATCGATTAACAATCGTTAATAATTTGGTCGATGAACATTTCAAACGTAACGATCAAATTGAACTATTTGAGATCTCATCTTAATTGTGTCAAAGGGAGTTGGTGGTGAAATGCAAT
>OMOT01081077.1:0-11648 GCA_900312575.1 Acanthochaenus luetkenii
GGAAGATTTCCGAGGCTGGCAGAGTTAGCGCAAAGCTACCTCTGCGTACCGGGGACGTCTGTCCCATCAGAACATGTATTTTCAGCAGCTGGACTCACTGTTAACAGACTTCGCACACGACTCACCCCTGAACACGTAAACATGCTTATATTCTTAAATAAAAATCAACAGGCTTAACGTTAGATAGTTACTGCACTTAATGCAGTTTCAGTTTGAAACTGAGGCCTGAGCTGTTGTAGTTTGTCGCAGCTTTCTCATTTCAAGAGGGAATTTATTATAGCTTTGTTTTCATAAACGTTATTTATCTTTATCTATTTCGTAATAATTTAGCAAATGCAAGTTTCTAATTAAGGCTCATCTTATTTTTTATAACGTTATATGTCATAGACGAACGTGTTAGTCACTGATTCGCCTCGGAAGAGCGAGTGAAATTTCCCGTGCCTTATTAAAATATCATACTTAAACAAAACAGTGTTCATAATTATGTTTGTGTTATGCCATGAAACAGGTGTATTTATCTAATGTTTCAATAAAGCTTTGTTTGATTAAAAAAAAAATGTTGTTGTATTTTCTAATAAGAAATATTCATAATATTTTTTTTGGTGTATCGTTATCGATTGATCGATTAGTCGTTCATTAACTTTGGCGACTATCGATCAAGGAAATTCCCTAGAATTTGCAACCCTAATAGCAACCATGCAACATGTGCTAGATCATGAGCTGAGCAGTCTTCTAAGAAGAGGGAAGTTTAGGCAGGGGAATGAAGTGGGTTGACTTGGATATCCGGTCTACAATGGTAAGAATAGTAGTGTTACCAGCAGAGGGAGGCAGACCGGTGACTAAGTCCAGGCTGATGTATGATCAGGGATGATGAGGGATGGAAAGTGGTTGTAGAAGACCGGAAGGTGGTTGACGGGAGTTCTTATTCGGGCACAGGTGGAGCATGCTGAGACAAAGGACCGGGTGTCCTCCTTCATAGCGGGCCAGCAAAAATGTTGCTGCAGAAGGGCGAGGGTGCGCAGTATACCCAGGTGACAAGCCAGGTTGGAGGAGTGAGCCCACTGGAGGTCCTGGGAAAGAGCAGAATCAGGGACAAACACCTGGGAGGAAAATTACCTGGGTCAGGATCATGTTATGCTCTCCTGACAGCCGCTTCCACCTCCCAGGAGAGGTCTGCAACCACACAGGAGGCCGGGAGACTGGGCTCTGATTCCCGGGGATCAGGGTCTCGACCAAACTGGCGGGAGAGAGTCTGCCTTATTATTCTTCAAACCTAGACGATAAGACGAGGATAAATTAAACCAGTTAAAAAAAACAAGCCCACCTGGCCTGTCTGGAGTTCACCCTTCTGGCCCCGCGGATGTACTCCAGGTTTTTGTGGTCAGTGAGGACTTGGAATAGCTGGTTCACTCCCTCCAGCCACTGTCTCCACTTCTCCAACACCAACTTGACTGCCAGCATCTCCCGCTTGCCAATGTCGTAATTCCTCTCTGCAGGAGATAGTTTGCGGGAGAAGAACACACAAGGGTGAAGCTTCTGATCCTTGGAGGACCGCTGAGACAGGATGGCTCCCACTCCCGTGTCCGAGGCATCGACCTCCACCATAAATGGGAGAGTAGTGTCAGGAGTTACCAGGATGGGCGCTGACGTGAAGCGGTGCTTGAGCTCCTGGAAAGCCTGGTCGACCTCTGGAGTCCAGGAGGATGGTGAGAAGTTGGAGGTAAGGGCTGTGACTGGAGCCGCCAGATAACTATAGTTCCGTATGAAGCGGCGCTAGAAGTTCACAAACCCAAGGAACTGTTGGAGCTGTTTTAGGAAGGTAGGTTGGGGCCAGCCCTCCAGCACTATAACCTCATCTGGATCCATCTGGATCTGCCTCTCCAAGATGATGAACCCCAGGAAGGCCACTCTAGCGATGTGGAACTCACATTTCTCCACCTTACAAATAGTTTGTTCTCTAACAGCCGCTGGAGAACCTGGTGGACATGGAGGATGTGCTGCTGGGGGTTACGGGAGTAAAGTAAGGATGTCGTCTAGGTAGACAAAGACGAACCGGTTCACCATATCCCTGAGGACATCGTTCACGTAAGCCTGGAAGATGGCGAGAGTGTTCATAAGGCCAAATGGCATCACCAGGTACTTGTAATGGCCGCTGGAGGTGTTGAAAGCAGTCTTCCATTCGTCGGCCTCCCCGACACGCACCAGGTGATAGGCGTTGCGGAGGTGGAGCTTGGTGAACACGGTGGCCCCCTGCAGGAGCTCGACGGCCAAAGAGATGAGAGATAGGGGATAACGGTTCTTGACGGTGATGTCATTCCAGGCCAGGCAGGCAGACAGGTACAGGTACAGACTCAGGTACAGGACTGGCAGAACACGATCATCAAAGACAGGTAACTCACTATGGTAGCAGCACGAACATAAAGACATGTGAAACAAGCTAAACAAACAAGCCAAGACTGACAGGGAAACTAAATATGCGTTTTTCCTCTCAGGCAGCCAGTTATTACAAAGTATTACCCTGTGATGGAAGAGAGCCGAATTGTAACCCTTTTGACTTTCCACAAATATACGCAGGTTCAGGGAGGGTGTTTATAATGACTTCCATTATATATTTTTCCTTACCTCTAAGTGAAAATGACATGTTTATACACCATAGCTCTGTGTTTTACATTATATCCTTTAATGCACACATGTTCTGTTCATAACTGTCTGTTAAACCATTAGGGGGGCACAGTCCCTCTGAAATGGCAAGGAATGTGTGTGTGTGTGTGGATCTGGTCTGTTACATGACTGTGTTTAGAAAGTCTGCCCTTCACTAATCCGTACCATACTTTGAGTGTGTGTGTGTGTGTGTGTGATAGAAAGACAGAAATAAAAAAGTGAGTGTGTGAGACAAAAAGGGGGTCCATGCCTGTGACAAGTTATTGCATTAGCTGGCACATGCGCGCACAAACACACGCACACGCACACACACACACACACACACACACAGAGTGCTTGGTGAAAATCATTACATGCAGGTGTGTTTAGATTTATCCAGTTTCTCTAGCTGTCTCTGTACAAACTCTGTCTCTCTGTCTCTCTCTCTCTCTGTGAAGTGGTTTTGTGTTTGCTTCAGTTTTTAAACAGCAGTCTAACTAGAAACACACTGGACAGAGAAGAGAAAGAAAAGCATGGGTTGATAATGAGAAATCAAGAGTAGCAATAACACACAGACGTTTTTATTACCATTCTTGCGAGAACCTAAACCTAATCTAAACCTTAAACCAAGTCTTAAATCTTAAGGAAGTGAAACCTGGCAAAAATGTCCTCACTTTGGAGGATTTTCCTCACCTTTCTGTCCTTGAGGTGATATTTATTTTATTTATAAGAACACACACAACACACATACAGTACACACAGAAAGTGTTCTTGAAGGACATGTGGCCTCAACCCATAACACAACCTCTCCACAGTGTGTGTTTACAGATTTGCTTTTATGTAATGTATTCAATTTGCTTGCCTGTTTTGTTCTTCTTTCTTTTATGTAATTCTTTCATTATTTTCACTCAATTGTATTCTTGGACTTTAAAGTTGCCCATAGACAACCAGTGTAGTATTGATAACTTCTACAGTAAATATTTAATCAATCAAACTGCATCATATCCATCATATCAGAGGTGGACCACACTGACTGGACCAGATCTCTAATTTTTTTTAAACAATATTGGCCCCATATATCAGTGTAATCCTAATTGCTATTGCTACTACTATTGTGAAGTTTATTTATGGGTCATTACCTCGTGAGCAGTTTGATAGCCCATGTTAAAGGCCAAGCAACATAATGTGGGGCGGCACGGTGGCGCAGTGGTTAGCACTGTCGCCTCACAGCGAGAAGGTCCTGGGTTCAAATCTCGCCTGGCCCTTTCTGTGTGGAGTTTGCATGTTCTCCCCGTGTTCGCATGGGTTTCCTCCCACAGTCCAAAGACATGCAGGTAAGTTGAATTGGAGACTCTAAATTGCCCGTAGGTGTGAGTGTGACTGTTTGTCTGTGTGTTATCCCTGTGATGGACTGGCGATCTGTCCAGGGTGTTTCCCTGCCTTCCGCCCAAAGTATGCTGGGATAGAATCCAGTCCCCCGTGACCCTAAAATAGGAATAAGCGGGTATAGAAGATGGATGGATTGTGATATTTGCTGTGAAGCACTGTGCACTCATGCTGAGAAGGGTGCTATATAAATAAAGTTTTACCTTACCTAAGTGGGATTCCTCTGATGAATCCTATTATAATCTGTACAGTATTCATGCTGACATCTACATTAAAAGTGTACATGAATTAGCTAGGCGTGTGTTTTGGTATGTTAATCCATTTAGGGAAATTCTCTTTTGAAATGCTTTAAAACAACCTTTTTAGAGCCACAGTCTTATTCTGATTTACTCGTTTTTTATTTGAACAAATCAGCTTTTTGAGTCATTGTGGTTCCATATGCAGTAGAACCACTACCCTAACTGAAGCTCCTAGATTTTCCAACTAAAGGAGGTGGGTGGATATTAATAATGATCAATTATTTCGTTTTGCATACAAAAATAACAAGGCATAGTCTTTGCCTTTCCTATTGGTGTATCTTTTAGTGTAGGTGGGATAAAGGGTGGCATTTTACTGGATGACCTCTTCAACTTGCATAAGAGGCTCAGTGCTCAATACCTTTGTACCCCTTAACCACTGGAAAGCCCTTCACTCGCAGTGGCTAATGATTTATAAGTGGTTTGGCTGAAAACGTACAAAATGCCAGTGAGGTCATTGTGTGTATGTGTGTGTGTGTGTGTGCATGGTTACAACAGGAAGCCTGTTGTCTAAGTATGTATGTGTGTATGTGTGTGTGAAAGTAGTTTTTTTTCTTCTAAACACAACAGCAAAAATGTCTTCCCTCTAAAAATTAAAGCAAGACCCGGGCATAGTTTTTAAAATGGGACAAATGTTTCAGGGGAATTTATCGTATACAGCCAGGCGCTCTGAACAGCTGCTCTATGGGGGCCTGAAACAAAAAGCCCCGTGGGAAATGGAGGCCGTGTTGCTGATGGAAGATTTATAGCTGTTTATGTTTGGCTTGATATTTAAACAAAACCAATTATAATAAATATTGGAGTTATGAAATAACTGTTGAAACTGTGCAAAAGGTGGCTGCAGTAACAAGACCGGAGTGTCAGAAAGAGAATAAAATGTGCTGTAGAGATGTTCAGACTGAATGAAAACATAGATCGCTTAAAATCAGCCTTTAAAGGTCAAACCCAACTATATAAGTGTAGTCATAATTACCAAGAATTATAAAACATACTATCATTATATTGTATTCAGAAATATTTCACACACACACAATAAGAAGGATTGGCCAAATCAAATCTTGTTGATGTCAATTCAGAAATAATAATGTATTTAAAAAAGCGACATTTCAATAACAGTACAAATACCACTTGTACAGTATGTGCAAGAAGAAACAGCATCTTATGAAGAAAGTGACACAATATCAGAAACTATCATTTTATGTGCAACTAAACATAACAAACTTAAGTCTTTTTTATAAGTGAGGAAATACTAGCTAGTCAAAATAGACAGGCCACTAACTTGAAAACAACTCCAGCAACAATGAATGGAGAGCTCAAATCATTCTTTTACGAGCGCTTTCCTTGGTGCTGTTAAAGCACTACAAAAGATGCTGCTTTTTAGGTGAGAATTAGCAAGAATTAAAGAAGCTTCTGGTCTGATTAACGTCAGCCAATACGTTTCTGGTAGAGCAATGCTCTATCACAGCCAGGGTTAGGGGTTCCATTCCCACTGGGCTGACCAATGCTAATACACCATATGGCATATAATAAAAAATTATGTTAAGCTGTATTTCACAATTTCATAATCACAATATTTAAAGTGGTCAAAATCAAAATTCACAACAATAAATGTATGTTGTGGCAGACCACCTCTCTTTAGACAAAGACATGCAGGTCATGCTGTTTACCTGCTCATGGTGACCCTGCTAAACTTCATTGAAGTGAACTAAAAACAGCAACTTGAGTAAGCGTACCATCTCCTACTGTGAATGTCAAATAAAAATTATGTTCACCCTTAGGACTCACACGAAAGAAGAAGAAGACCTCTCTTTAGGCGTCTCCACCGCTATCAGGAGATGAGACACACACCAGGAAGTACTGTCCACACCGGGGTTTTACGTTCAACACAGCTTTATTACCTTTCTCTCGCAGGAACAGGTATTTGCCGGGTTAACGGCAGAGTCCAGAGTCAAACAAGCATAAGCATCAGCTTATCATAATCATAGTTAAGTTATTGTCCCGTTATTGTCCCGGGTTTCAGGGGTGTAGGAAGCAGGAAGCCGGTTCTTTGCCGAGGGGGATTCAGGGTCGGCTCGTAATCCCCAGCTCTCTCTCTCTAACTTCCTCTCGTACACCCCACGGGACACCCACACTCCTCTCTGTCTTCAGTATGAATCTACCTGTTGCCAATCTACTTCCTGCCTCCTTTATAGGGCCCGCTCTCTCCCCTGATTGGCCCTGTGCTTCCCCTTGGCACCTCTGCGCACCTGCCTTGCATTTGGGGCCTGAGTAGGGGAATGGCTGTGCTTGGGCCCTAGCGCCCCCTAGAGGAGCCTGCCTGACCTGCCTCTGGCTGCCACAATGTCTATAAAAATGTATTTTAAGAACAATCAGAATTAGTTTTATTTTCCAAAGAAGTTTGTACCTACAAGGAATTAGACTTATTTAAAAATTATTGTAAAAATTGTGTTTCAACCGTTTTGGGGTTTTACATTGAAGCTGATCAAACTCTGGCAACCTTTTCAGTTCTGCTAAGTAGCTTTAACCCTGGTAAAACACACTGGTTTCATTAGACTGGTCACGAAGTGGAGCTGATTTGTTTAATTGAGATGTTTTCTATTTATTTTGACATGGTTTTACTTTGAAATTCCAGAAGTATCTTCTGTGATTATTTTTTGTATCCGTTTAATTTACCTTGTGAAATGTTCACAGTGTGTCATTATTCAATTAAATCATCATGTAACTATAAAAGTTACACTTTTAAAAGTATCATGTAACACTGACTGACAGATGCAAACACACACACACAGTGATGGATTTAACTATATTTCAACATCGCTTTCCTTCACTTCGCTGGCCTATAGTATGTATATCCCAAACTTTTGTGTGTGTGTGTGTTGTATATTTGTGTGGGTTAGTGGGCATCTGTGCAGTGGCATTTTCTCCTGGATACCTCCTGCTCTCTCAACAACCCGCGGGCCACAACGAGCTTCAGTGGTTCCTCTGTGAAACTGAAGTTGTTTGACGATGCTCTGAACCAAGCACATCAAGACGCTGTTTCACACACCACCAGGAGAGCTGATAGATCTGCTCATTAAAGATGAGTTACAGACAACGCTGTCCGAGGTCTACAAACTGCTTCAGCTTCTGCTCACAATACAGAGCACTCCTTTTCCTGTTTAAAGAGGATCAACACTTATTTGAGGAGCACATGTGGACAGGAGAGGCTTGGACACTTAGCAAAGATGTCAATGGAGTTGTTGTTGTTGTGGATGATCTGAAGTCCAGGGGACAAATATGACATGGTCATTGAGCGTTTTGCCGGGATGAAATAGAGGAGAATGGCCTTCCTCTTCAAATAGAGTGAGTCAAATGCAGCCCCCGTCTCTCTCTCTCTCTGTCTCTGTCTCTGTCTCTGTCTCTGTGTCTCTGTCTCTGTGTCTCTGTCTCTGTCTCTGTCTCTGTCTCTGTCTCTGTCTCTGTCTCTGTCTCTGTCTCTGTCTCTGTCTCTGTCTCTGTCTCTGTCTCTCTCTGAAATCTCTATCTGTTAGTGGATTGAATGTTTCATCTATAGGCTACTTAAAATCTGAGTGTGTAGCTTTGGAATACAGTGTACTTTTTTTAGGTTGTGTCAAGAATATGTATAGACAAATGCTGGGGCCCAGATATGGACGTCCGCTCCAATCACTGACTGATGGGGCCCAGCTGAGCTGATTAGGGAGATCAGGCAGGGCCAATCAGGGAACAAGGTGGCAGGGTTTAAAAGGCAGGACAGCGCAGAAGAACGGAGTGTGACCCATGGGGGAAGGAGGAGAGAGAGCTGAAGCTGATAGAAACAAGTGAGCGTAGGACCGACCGGACCGAGGACCCTGCTGTGTGCGACCTCCACGCCTGTTTGAGAACCCTGCTAGTGATCGACCATCGCCTGTCTGACGACCCTTCTCCTGCCTCGACCCCCGGATTGTATGAGACACCGAACCGTGGACTGTGCCCCGACTACCCCTCAAGTGACATTCCCCTATAAGAGACTAACCCTTTGCCTCCCGAAAGCAGGAAATAAACCGCTGTTTTCCATATATCTCTGTGTGGACATTGGCTTTTGTTCACGTGGACACTCATTCCACCCCCCGAGTGTGCTACAGCGTGTAAAATGATAATTACAAGTTACATGTCCCGTTATGCCCTCTTTAACTTGGCTTCCTTCCAGATTTCCCCTACCCCATGCCACTGGGTCTGTATGTGTGCTTTTGCTGCTGTTCGTATTCGTTTGTATGTCTATGTCTGCGTGTATATGTGTGTCTTTACCTGTGACATGACCAATTTGCTGCTGAATACCTCTGGCTATTAAAGTGAAATGGAGTATGTGTGATGTTAAGTTATAAATAGGCCTCGTTATCCTGACTAATAGGCTGTGTGTGTGAGTGTGTGTAAGTTATTCTAGGTGATCAGAATCAGAAATGTTTTATTCGCCAAGTAGTTTTCACGTACAAGGAATTTGCTGTGGTTGTTGGTGCATACAGACAACATAAGAACAATAATAATAAGCACTCAAAAAAAAAGTAAGTAGTGTAACAAAAACAAGCAGCAATGTGTGCAATATGTCAAAGGGCTGACACTTACTTTTCAATTGCTACCAGATGTATGAGTGAGACAGACATGGGAGAATTAAATTACATTACATCATTTAGCAGACGCTTTTGTCCAAAGCGAGAAAATAGGAGATATGTTTAGATAGGTCAGTTCAGGTAGGGTCTAGGGGTCAGTTCAGGTAGGGTCTAGGTGTAGTCAGAAAAGATGGGTTTTTAGTCTCCTGCGAAAGATGGGTAGCGATTCAGCTGTCCTGACTGAAGGGGGGAGCTCATTCCACCATTGCGGTGCCAGGGATGCGAAGAGTCGAGCCCATGATGAGCGACTTCCAAGCCTATGCAGTGATGGGGGGGCTAGGCGACCCGCAAGAGTGGAGGAGCGGAGCGGAATTAGAGACTCCCAGCTCACATTCTGCTCCATTTCTTTCAATCCGCTCTGCTTTCCTTTGATTTATTTGCCTTCCTCTCACTTTTGTCTTTTCTGTCCTTTCTTTTATTTTATTTCCTTTCTTTCTTCCCTCTTATTCTGTTCAAATTGGTCAACCCTCCCTCTTTTTCATTCCTCTTTCTAACCTCATATCAGCCCAAGAGGAGGGATCACTTACTGTGTTTAAATTACACTGTGTGTGTGTGTGTGTGTCATGTGTGTGAGAATTCATACCCTTCGTGGACCTAACTCTGCCCTGCTTTCAGTGTGTCTCACGCCAGTGCAAACAAAGTACAGGACATGTGGTTTGAGACACACTAACATGAGTTAGCCCCAAGTCCCTAATGAGTAGATGGGGAATGCTAACTGCTAAGATATCAGTTATTCCCTTGGCCAAGTATGAGTAGGAGGTTAGGAATGGGACATTGGTTTGGTAGGGAGAGGGGTTCATGTCTTTAATATCCTTCAATCTCTTTGTCTTTCATTCTTTCTCAGTGTTTCTTTTGCTCTCTATTTCTTTTAAAGGTCCAACAATACCAATTTATCAGATCCGATTTGAGTAGCAAGTATGTCAAGTAAAATGGATAATACGACTACCAATCCAAGTACTTCTATATTTACAGTAATTAATGATGCCTAGTATTAGACTATTATAAAACAATTACAGGACCAAGTGCATCAATTGTGTTTATTTTGTATATTATTTATTTGGTCAAATTATGCACTGACATTGAGCATTCCTCGATTAAATTATGATAGTGAATCATAATGATAAAATAGAAAATAGGCTAAAAACAGGTTAGCAGGTAAAGATAGGTCATTCCAAATACGTTAACATGCAAAAACAGATTATTCAGAATAGGTTTACAAATAAAAACAGATTATTCAGAATAGGTTTACAAATAAAAACGGATTATTCAGAATAGGTTAAAATATAAAAACAGATTATTCAGAATAGGTCAACAGATAAAGAACAGTGAGGTAGATTAGGCCTCAGGAGACCTGAGTACTTCCACCAGAGAAGCTTTATTGGCTGATCTGAGAATTAATAGTTTGGAGCTAGATTTATCCTAATACAACAAATACTATCACTGCACCAAATTGTGTTAAATTTCTGTTTTCAGTTTATCTCTGTCGTCTGCTTTTCACCTCTCTTACTCTTTCTGTCTCTCATGTTCACACATTGTCTTAATGCTTTCCAGTAAAAAATTACCAGTTGCCAGTGGGAATTTTAACACCACATGCATGCACCATTAATTTTATTTTATAACTAACATCATATGACTTGACATGGTGGCAGTAGCTCAGGAGGTAGAGTTCCCGCCCAGCAACCGCAAGTCTGAAAGTTCGAGTCCAGCTCCTACCGGGATAAAAGTGTCTGCTAAATGCCGTAATGTAATGTAATATGACAAAGAATGACGTTCTACTTACAGTTGCCCATAAAGTATGCAACTGTCTTGCACATTATGTTTATTGTATCTTGCTCTGATTGTAACAACTATTGTGCACTCACAATGCACTTACATGCATTTTATTGTCCAAGACTATTCGTTGTGTTATTGGTGAAAAATAATGATCATCAGCTCTGTTTATAACTCAGTGAAACCAAACACCAAAACCTGGAGGATAGAGAGGAGGATGGAGAGAGAAAGAGAAACAGAAGGAATAGAGAATGAAGAAATAACAATTGAGTGAACTGGAAAGGAAGAGACATGGATACAACACTTAGGACCTCATCTGGAACATTTTCCTAATTGTACTCTTAAATATCTTCCTAAGAACTTTTGAAGAACAAATCTAAGAAACAGCTCCACCGGATTCATGAACACGTGGAAATGTGTTCTTAACCCTCCAAACTGTTCTCAGCTGAGATCCTCCAATGAGGAATGCCACTGATTCTTAACATGAACGCGCGTTCTCGTGAACTTGAATTTACATACAGAAACGCCTCACCAGCTCCTTATGAGGGCATGAAAACATAGTAACGTGTGCAAATCATAAGGTTTTATTCGTCACATGCAGCATCATACCAGTAAGATGAGCAGTGGAATGTTTCTCCACTGGCTCTTACAATGTCACACTAAGCAAGGTAAAAAAATAAAACCAACAATATGAAAATAACAACAGAGAACAAGACGAATACTAGAGTGACCAAAACTTCCTCTTTTACCTGGACATGTCCTCTTTTACCCGGACATGTCCTCTTTTACCTGGACATGTCCTCTTTCTGGGTCCTACAACATCTGTCCGTCTGTCTATTTTTAATGAATTCCTTCAAATGTCTGGGTTTTTGCGTTGCTTGTTCCACCGACCATTTCCCCCGAATATTATCAT
>OMOT01081085.1:0-17675 GCA_900312575.1 Acanthochaenus luetkenii
TCTGGGTCGGCTTGGAAAGGTTGAGGCGAAGGTGGCTCGCAGCCCCGGCGGCGAGCTTTACAGCGCCCCTTGCCCGTACCTCGCCGCTTCCTGGGGCCGTGGACTGAGTGCTCGCTGCGCCCTCTCTCCCTTCGGGGAGGGACGGGGCCCCCCGCTCCCGGCGTGACTGTCAACCTGGGCGGACTGTCCTCAGTGCGCCCCGACCGCGTCGCGTCGCCCGGGCGGGGACCGGCTCCTAAAAGGCGTCAGGGGTCAGCGGCGATGTCGGCAACCCACCCGACCCGTCTTGAAACACGGACCAAGGAGTCTAACGCGCCTTATAGTGCGGAAAATACGGTATTTTTGTTATTTTTTTGAGAACCACGTCAGATTAAACTATCAAGATACTGTTATAATTTGATCACCACCAGCATCCAGGCTGCTGTTGATGGTGCAGTCAGAGTGGGAGAAGGTGAGAGCAGGTGAGATCAGGTGTGTGAATGTTACCTGTTCTTTGACTGGCGTGTTGACGTTGGACAGGCACTGCTGGCACACTGCCAGGAAAGACTTCACCACTCTCCTGAGAGCCAGCAGGTCATCCTGCACACACACAATACACACATAATGAGCAAAGTGCCACAAATAATTACCATTAGCACTTTAATAGTAATCATTTTATAATTGCTGGACTGTTGTGCTGGGCTCTGAATAATTGGATCGTTAAAATGATCACACTTTAATGATTTTAATCATGAATCATTAACTAACTTAATTGAGGAGGGAGAATCAACAGACTTCTGCTGCTGCCAGTTGGCTCTGTCAGACACAGTAGACTGATCAACTAATGAAGATTGATTTCTTTTTCTTGTTTCTTTCTTGGCACCCAGAGGATGGTACGTGCAACACTTATTTCCAAGGTGGTCCAATGTGGTGCGGTAATACAGGATATTATAGGATACTGGCCGACAGAGGCAAAGAGCAGGAACTAATTTGTGTGTTCTTTAAATATCAACCGTCATCACTAGGGCTTAGATTTTGTAACCACAAAACATGAATCCCACAAATGCTATTAAATTATATACTATCAATTTCTGTACCAGTTTCTAGTGCTCACACAGTTTGTGCTCTTTGCTTTTGTAGCATAGGATGCTATAATATACTACAGCTTTCCACACTGCACTTTACTCAGGATCTGGGTTAATAATGAAGAATAATGTGATACTTTATTGATCGTCATCATGAAATGGTATTTTGACTAGGTCTCAGCATAAGGTCAGCTACAGAACAGCAACCCTGGAGCTGGTAGGGATTCAGTGTTTTGCGCTCAAGGACACTTCAGTAATAAAACCAAGATAACAAGATATTCAGATGGGGGCTTGAACTGGTTGAAGGGTGGTGCCTTTACTTTGCTGCCCACTTTACATAGTGCAATGTGAAAAGGGGGCTAGTTTGCCACAGCAGTGGATTAGGAGTTAAAGTGTCTTGGAGGTTTGGGGTTCTGTCCACGGCCAAGTAGCACTCAAGACTTGGGATCCGATGACTCTGCTTGGTACTCGGTGTTAAAAGAGATGGATCGGGGGTAAGCCACTGCAAAGAGCTGGCATCATGTCCAGTGGAGAAGTGGACTTGTACACCTAAGCTGCTCCACACCACAGAGACAGGAGATACTTAACTCTTAGCCTTGGACTAAGGGATAACCCTGGGATTTGATCGTGCGGCGTGAAAGCACTATCTGTGTGGTGAGTCGGGCACCTTGCTGGGAGCTCCCTCTGTGATCTTGACCAGCTGCCAGAGGATGGAGTAGTGGGAGCACTGCAGGGCCTGGACCGCTATCTGCTCCGGCATGGAGCCCTGCTCGATGCCCGCCTTCAGCAGCCGGTAGCAGTTCCCAAACAGATCCCACCGCGTCAGGTCATGGGCACTAAGACAGGAAACAGCAGGAACACACATTAGGTTTCACTGAGCAAGTGTTCATCAAGTAGTTCAAACATAACATAATATATACCATTTATATTTCATTCAAAGTGTGTGAAAGTTCAGTGCTTAACCCAAGCTGCTCTGTGTCTGAAGCCTTACAATACCTCCAGTGGATATTGTTTTTAATGTGGGTGGCACCAGAGGCAATGGAATCCATAACCTAATTGGCAGCGTAAGTGAATAGATGGAAAAGAGTGTCTTACTTGTGGAAGGCTGTGAGTCTCTTGAGGGTAGACAGAACATTGTAAATATCATCGTCATCAGCCTCCTCAGCCTGTAATACAACAGACATCTGTTAGTACAAAAAGACTTGCCAATGCATTTGCTACACGAACAAACCAAACACCCCAATCCACAAATTCACACGCAACCTGTTAATGTTTGTGAGAAATTCCATGGACTTTCATTTCCTATTCCTAAAAACAAACCATATTGTAATGAGGTGACATCGTTCCCAGATGTATTGTTTTGTGGGGACATAAAAACATAGATCAGACAATTGACCGGTGTTGTTAGGTAGCGGAGTCTGAAGCCAGTTTTTCGTCGCTGCTTACATGTTCTCACAGTAATTCTACTGTAGCTTGTTCCTGACACATCAGCGGCATGTTGGGTAATTCCTGGCTCCGTAACTAAATCTCGGAGCACTTCCATGACCTAAACAAGTTATTCATTCCTGGTTTGTTTTTCTACAACAGTGAATGAGTGAAACAAGCTGTAAAATACATTCTGGTATATGCCTCTAAAGTGACCCATTAATACAATTCCCTGGTATTCCCTGACTTTCCTAGAGATTTTAAATCACATCCCCTGACTTTCCCTGTCTGGAATACGCTTCTGACAAGTGAGAACCCTGACAGTATACATCACTGCCAAAAATTACATTGGATGTATTTAACTCACTAACAGGAACATTTACCTTCAACCCTCCACTGCGCATCAAGACTGGGTTTCAAAGATATATATGGCCCCCTTACAGACACCCTGGATCACACTATCACACACACACCCTTTCTCACCAATCCCATGCAAACCCACACCAGCAGCCCCCTTCTGTCGTACCTCCTGCAGCAGCTCTTCGACGGAGTGCGCGAAACGATCGGTCATCTCGTCGATGAGCTGCGAGCGGGCGATGTCCACGCGGTTCATGATGGTGTAGTCCTCAGAGCAGAGGATGCTGTATGTCTTGCTGCAGGCCTCCAGCACATCCGTCTCGATGTGCTTCTCCACCACCAGCCGGATCTGCTTAAGCAGGGCATCCAGATGCTTCTCCATGCGCCCGGCGCTGTACACATCCAAGTCGAAGAACTGGGGGATCTGCAGCAGGTTGGCTACCTTCTCGGAGTCTGCCTGGTACTGTGGAGAAGGAGAGGGACAGAGTATAAAGACAGAAAAGAGAGTGATGGAGAGACAGAAAGCACACAAGCAAGAGAGAGAAGAGCGCGCCACAGACAGGAAGTGTGAGACAGAGGCAGAAAGAGAAAAGCGCACAGAAATCAGTCCATAGGTTCTTTCTGTATGCTGATTCTTTCTGTTTCTTAAGTGTTTGCATTTGTGTTAGTTCCATCAGTCAATCAATCGGTCAATTACAGTTTAGGCATTCAGCCAGCGCACTTATTCAGAGTGACAATCAATAACACTTCTCATAGTCGATCCAAAGCTACACATGTAACACATCAATCAACAAGTTAGCCAAACAAATCAATCACCCAGCTCACTCATTAATCAGTGCCACTGGCCTCCCTGTTGCTGTGCAGGCTGAAGCTCTGGAAGGTCTTACCTTGGACAGCAGCATGGGCAGGGCCATAATGAAGTGCTCTGTCAGTTTGTTCTTGTCATCTATCTGGGTCTTCCTCTCCTTTGCCGTCAGCACCTGCACAAACAGACACAAGCATTAATGCCACATGTAGGGATCAAGATCAATAAATAGGCAGGGAAAAAGGCAGTAAAATAGTGATCTCTCTTTAGAAATGAAATAAAATGGTGTGTAATAAATTTGCTTTTTTGGCCCTTGAGCACTTTTATCCAAAGCAACCTAAAAGTGAGTAGGTAGGGGGTTCAGTGTCTTGCTCAAGGACACCTCGACTGGACACGCATCTTCTGATGGACATATACTGGCAATTATAGGGAATTGAACCAGTGTTCTTTCTGATAAGGGACGGTGTCTCTAACCACTCGGTCACCTGGTTGCCCTGCCACACCTTATACTGGAACGTATATATAACACCAATATGAATGCTCCAGGGCTGCTTGTAATGAAGAATGTATGTGCGTGGGTCTGTATGTGTCCTACCCGTTTGCCGGTGCCTCTGCCAACAGGTGGGTGTGCCTCGGCTGCCTGTCGTATGGTACACACCAATAGCTCTATCAGCGCACTCTCCTGTCTGTCTGACAACACTGCACACATGTAGAGGGAGAGAAAGAGGGGAGAAAAGAGGGGAGAAAGAGAGACAGAGATAGATACAGATAGAGACAAAGAAAAATACAGAGACAGTAGAGAGGAAAGGGAGAAACAGACAGTGACACAAAGAGTGTCAGATAGAGAGATAGAAAGAAAGATACTGAAATTAGAATCAGATTAGATCAGACTGTTTCAAAGATTTTATTGCATCATCTCTTCTAACTGGATTTCAAATGTGATGTTGTGTTTGACATGGAGCAGCCTGAAGCCTTTTCATAGATTAAAAGAAAGAAAGAAAAAATAGTGCATGCGTGTACACACGTTTGTGGATGTAGACGTAGGTGTGTGTGCATCCACGTCAGTGGATGTAGACGTGGGTGTGTTTGTCTTACCCTCCTCTCCCTGTACAGGCTCCTCTAGCAGTAGTTCAGCCATACACTCCCAGTCCTTCAGCAGCTCCTGAGAGCTTTCCCACAACGAGTCCACCAGGTAGGCTGCATGCTCGTGGAGCTGCGCACGCACGCACACACACACACATCAAGTATGTAGGTATTGCTATAATTAGAATTGTGTGAATACTTAAAATATAAAGAACTGTGTGTGTATGTGTATACGGCCATCTTGTGTATGTGTGGTATTAAGTTTGTGTGCATTTGTGTGTCTGCATCATGTACAGCAGACAGGGGGTTTGTGAGTGACCGTGTGTTACCTCACTCTCCAGGAAGAAGAGCACCAGCATGCGGATAAGGTTCCCATTGGGACTGCTCCTCCCTCTGCGCTTAGCCAGCGCTTCTTCTGCCAGCGGGTCATGGCGACTGAACAATCTGAGAGAGCGAGAGCGAGAGCGAGAGAGAGAGAGAGAGAGTCAGGAAAAGCACGAGAGCTAGTTCATTCAATAACAAAAAAACGTGTAAACATGTTTAACTTAATTTAAAACTAAGCCAAAGGTGATTTCAAGTCAATATCTCCTTTCTACTGACAGATGGATGGATGGAAAATGATTTCAAGATGGACTCACTTCCTGTGCAGGAACTCTCCAGCGGCGACAGCCACTGGCCGGTGGGCGGAGTAAACCAAGTGGTACACATTCTCACAGTCCTCATTGGACAAGGCATCTTCACTGCCCCTGGAACAGCCAATCGGAAAGGGTTACACTCAATACAAAGATTTCAGAATAGACCTCAGTGGTGCCTCCGCACAGATGAAAAAGTATTAACAGAATCAAGATAACAGTCTGTGAAAAGATAGTGATGAAATACTGTAAACTACACATTTCTTCAGCTGTGACTCAGCACCCAAAGTTGTGCGAGCCTATTTCTGGTGACACCCAACTAGGGATGCTCCCTGAAACCCGGTTCTAAATTAGTAAAAACCGGAGTATTGATAAGATCCTACGTTATCGGTTCTGCTATCCGTAGGTGCTCGATAAAGTATGGAGTGAGATTTATATTGTGGCAAATCAGTTTTTCAAGGAATTTAAACATCGCGAACATAATCTTGTTTGCCGCTTTCTCTGTCTCTCTCTCTTTCTGTGCTCTTACACACACACACACTCGCTCACACATACAGGTACAGTCATAGGTGGAAATCATAGGGGGGACAGGGGGGGACTACATTTTTTATCCCCCCCAATATATCACTGTAAACATAACTATGTAATTGAAATACTATTACGCAATGACAGCACTTGATTATTATGTTTTAACAGGCAAAAAAATGCTATATAGTTTCGTTCTGTGTCACGCTGCTCCGTCTGTTTGTTATTCCAGTCCACGTGTAGAGAACGTAAAGCGGGGTCGGGAATGACATGAAATACAGCCGTAAATCAGTTCTACTGCTTTTTTGGCAGCAATGGCGATAGAAACAATAGAGGAAAATATCTCAGAGCCATTTTTTTATCGCCGCAAGATATATCGTCATATCGAACAGCCCTACTTCACGCTAGCAGCTACAAGAAGGATGACAGAGGATAATAATCAAAAAGAACCGATAAGAGTATCGATAAAGTACCGAACCGATAAGCAGTATTGATAAGAGTAGTAGTATCAATAAAATCCTAATGATACCTATCCATACACCCCACCCCACATGACAAAACGAATACCATGTTTTACCGCAAAAAAGGTTTGACCCATATAACCCAAATAAGCATACTATAATATTTGTGGGTCATATGTGTGTGAGAGAAGTAGAGAAAGTATCAGAGCTACTCACTGCAGGATGAGTGTGACCAGTCGGATGGCCTCTACAGCCACGTCGTACTCCTTATCCAGAGTCATTGAGACTATACGGTCCTGTCAAATCAAATAGTCAAACAGGGAATTTATCACCATGCTGGCCATTAATACAACACTTTTTGTATATGTGGAGACTTAGATTCTATAGAACGATGACAGAAAAAGGGCTAGAGGCACTAAGATATCCATTGAGAAGCAATGGTGTGATTGCATTAGGGCTCCAAGATTACAGCAAAAATTATAAATGCCATTATTTTCCTAGATATTAATCATTATTATTATGCAATGATTTGCGGAAACACAAATTATTTTATTGTGTATTTTGCATCTTCTGTCAACATCTTCACTATTTTTTAATTTTCAACTTGCTCCGAGTTAAATTAAATGAAATGTTTCAACATCTACGATTAAAATAAAATGTATATTTTGGGTACTTTTGTGCCCTCTCCACCAGTTGAGGTAAAGTGTCTTGAAAAGCAAAGTTATTATTATTCCTGGTGTTACCTTGAAGCGGTTGGTGAAGAGCTCTAGCTTGGGGAACAGTTCTCTGTTGGTGTACAGGTTCTGCAGAGCCTTCAGGCACTTCAGACGCACTTCTCCTTGCTACAAGGGAGAGACAGGTCAAGTTGAGTGAGGGGCACAAAGAAACAAAAGATCCTGGTGGGCTAAAGGTGTGACTTTGTGTGTTTGTGTACAAATCAGCGTATCCCCTACATTCATTCAGCAGTAGTGGATCACCACAGCAACAAAACTGCAAAACCACATCTTAAGAACAACTACTTAAAAACCTGCAAAGAACTGCAACTTGCACTAACTAACAAAATTACAGAGCAAACACTGATGTGCTTGTGCGTGTGTGCTCACCCTGTCGTGCAGCGTCCAGCCAACATATTTCAGGTAGCTGTCATTGAGGAAGGCATCGCTGTACATCTTCATCCACACTCCGATCTCTTCAATACAGATAGCTCTGATCTCAGCAATCGCATCCCTGAGAAACCAGATGAGTACAATCAACATCATCATCACAAACATGGCTCTGAACTCTGCAAAGGATGTAAGACATTTAGCATGGGCTACACTGGTACAAGGTTTTACTCTTAAATTATTATTATATTAACAATAACTACAACTGGAGTAACATTATCTTATACCAAATGACTACATTCAAAAGCAAGGTGGTATATAAAAAAAAGAATGTATACCTGTAGCGGTGCACAAAGATACCCTTGAAGATTGAGTTCATCATGTTCTCTATCTCATCCTGGTTTTCCTGGAGCTGCACAGAGAAACCACTGAGTTACAGTCAGCCACTTCATCCATCTCACTCACTCACACTCACACACACACACACACACACACACACACACACACAGGAGACTGTACATGCACAAGATATTAGTTCAGTAGCACAGTAGAGCTGCATGATTAGAGCTAAACCGATACTGTGATCACAACTGTTAATCATGATTATTAGCCTTGATGATTTGGAACAAAACAATTTTTGCCATCTTGCATCAACATCTTCAGTATTTTCAACTACTGGAACATGGACATTCAAAAATAAATAAAGTTTCAAAATTGCAGATGATTATTAATTGCGGACACTACAAATACAATATACTATAGACTCTGGCTGGACCCTTGTCCTTAGAAATGTCTTCCATCAAAATGATCACGTGAAAAGTCAAATCGACCACTAGCCCACCTCCTTCCTCTTCTGTAGCAGCAGTTCCAATTTCTCATTAGCTCGTTTGCCGGCTATCTTGTTCCTCTCGGTCTCATACTGTCTCTGGGTGTTGTCTTGGTGAATGCTCAGGTTCAGCGCCACGTTCACCAGCGCGGTCATCAGCTTCATCGCTATGCAGACAGAAACACACACGTACACGCAGGTAAGGCTCAGTGACAAATACATACTCAAAAGGCGTAAGAATCTACCTCATGGGAAAGTTGTGTTTGATTTGACGTTTGACAAAGTTGAATCTAGACTTGTGTGTACTCTAGATTAAACTGTCCAATATCAAAAGGAATACTTCACTTGAATTCTGTTTTACAATGAACTTCACCTTTTCAATGGCAAACACAAAATACTCGATCAATGCACGAGGACGTAAGAGCGGAGCAGTCGTCTCACACATTGAAACGCTTCAAATCAAGCAAAACATTGCAAACCACAAACTGGCATTTTTATTGGTTATCCTATTAGGTTGTCTTTAAAGCCCCATTGAACGTTTTAGAAAAGGGTTGTACAAATAAACGTACTGTCATTACTGCAAAGCGCCTAGTAACCATTGTGCAAATTGCTATATAAATAAACGTGGAGTCATTACCTGCCAGTGTGGAGGTGTGTCTGAAGGCTCGGACTTGGGAGTCAGACAGCCCGGTGAGGAGGGAGATGACAGTGTCCATCATGTACTCGTCGTAGATGATGCTGTACTGACACTGGCGGATCAAAACGCAGATAAACTCGCAGAAGTTGTAGCGGAACTTCTTCCATAGCGGCCCCGGCATGGTGAGAGGATAATCTCCACTGTCCTGTTGACAAACACAGGGGGGCGTAGTGATCAGAGAGATTGTCCTTCAACCAAAGGATCTGGTTTCAAGCCCGTGTTGGCAAGCATCCATCCTGCTGGAGTGTCTTTGAGCAAGCCACTGAATCCCTACCCACCCACTCCAGGGGCGCTGCTCTGTAGATGCAAACAAACAGAATTCTCCTAAAGGTATAAAGCATCAGGTGGTTGGAGTTGCTCTGAAGACAGTCTCTACTGTTACATGAAAGTAACAGAACGGGTTTGAAGCCTTTCAGTGTGTCACCTGGATAATTATTCTGTCTCTAACCGGAACCTGAGAAGTACATACATTGTGCACACAGTTAATATATCACCCATCTATAATTGATCTGTATCCATATGGCAATCCGTCCATGCACCCATTCATACAAGTAATCACACGGCAATCTTTTTACTGGAACATTAATTATTGGCTAAATAAACCGGGTAGTTACCTCATCAAACTCCTCTGTCATCTTGCGGATGATCTCAGCATTCTGCATGTTCCTGAACATCTCAATCCTCACCGTGCCTGATCACAAAACAATAATGAATAGTACCAGGATGTAGATTAGATTTAGATAAGTTAGTCTCTTGAGTTTACACATGCGCCTAGAACAACACATTTCAGTTAAAGATTTTGATGACATTGAGTTGTGATAATTTTAGTAGTCTTACCCTTGCACCCTGAGCACTGGATGAAGAAATTGATGAGGTCCAGCAGAGCTATGTCTCTGTCCTGTTTGTACGACTCAATCCAATCATCCACCACGGACTAGACAGGAACACACACACACACAAAGAAAAGATAAACAGCAGAATTCACCCATTGCTTATGAGGAAAGCGGCGCAACTCCTGGTCCAAACACTTCCGGCCAAGTCTACTGCAACTCCCATGTCACTCCTCTCTTCCAGTCATTTCACTGGTTTCCCATCTCTGCTCGCATCAAATTTAAGACACTGGTACTGTCCTACAGGGCAGTACATGGAAGTGCCCCTCCTTATCTACAATCCCATGTCAGCTTCCCATCTTTCGCCGGAGACTGAATACCCAGCTTTTCAGATTACACCTGGACCCTACTTGAACTGACCTATCTAACATGAAATGGTCTCCTTCTACTCTTCTACAAAAATAAACCAAAACAATCAAATACGATTTCTGACTATGAATGCTACTTATTCCTATTGAAGGCTTAGTTGATTGATGACTAATATACGGTTGGTATTGATTACTGTTGACAAAATGTACTTAGTCTTTGGACAAAACCGTCTGCTAAATGCCGTAAAGTAAACAGTCTCCCTCTCCATCTCTCAAGTCTTCCTGTCGCACATCAGTATGAATCCCAATCACACTGTCACACATACCGGGTGTTTCAAAAGTAGGTATACATTTTTATATACAGTACATTTTAAATACTCACTGTATTACTACATATTTTTCCTATTTCCAGGTATACCTATTATTTACGAACTACTGAATGTTTTAATTATTTTATTAGAATGAGTTAAAAATGATTACAAATATACAGCTTTGCTTTTCATTATTATTCTTTAAAAATCGTATATCCACTTTTGAAACACAATGTATCTGCCTACATGGGGGAACTTACCGCAATATATAACATATTTATTGAGTTATAACCTGCTACACAGAAGATTAATCAGGATCCAACAACAAGAACAGAGGTGCAAACACAAATATGGTCTGTAAGTACAAACTGGATGGGTGCCACACGCTCTGCATTAAAATAAATTGTTATTTTATTACAGAATATTAAGAACATGACATAGGCTCAGTGGTTAGCACTGTCGTCTCACAGCAAGATGGTCCTTGGTTCAAATCTCGCCTGGCCCTTTCTGTGTGGAGTTTGCATGTTCTCCCTGTGTTCGCGTGGGTTTCTTCTGGGTGCTCCGGTTTCCTCCCACAGTCCAAAGACATGCAGGTTAGGTGAATTGGACACTCTAAATTGCCCATAGGTGTGAATGTGAGTATGACTGTGTTTGTCTGTCTATGTTATCCCTGTGATGGACTGGCGATCTGTCCAGGGTGTTTCCCTGACTTCCGCCCGATGCATGCTGGGATAGGCTCCAGCCCCCCGTGACCCTGAATGAGGAGTAAGCGGGTATAGACGATGGATGGAAGAACATGACATTTCAGCCAAGAAGGCCATCATCAGACAACCTCAACCATATTTTAGGGGGGTGACATGAACTCACATGGAGGTTTGCATAATGAAAAATCATCATGTTCCACCAAATTAAAATACTGATAAAAATCGCTGTGGTTCATTACATTATATTCCACAAACAAGCAGGTGGTAAAAATTCCCATCTGTGTGTACCCACCTGCATGGCGCTCTTGCCCAGTTTGACCACTTCGAACAGTGTAACAGGGTCTCCGCCCTCGCCGTTTTGCTGAGCCACGCCATTGGCTTTCCCTCGCCCTCTGGTCACGCCCTTGTCCGTCGGTGACTTCCGAGGCTTCTTATTGGATGTCTGAAGGGAGGGGGAGGGTGAAGTCAATTATACAGGAAGGAACCAGGAACCCAAAGACTCATGTGCACAATGACACATACACAAACTGGTACACATGCAGACACATACATAAACTGGTACACATGCAGAGGCACATACACAAACTGGTGTACACACACACACACACACACAGAGGGTTGTTCACCAAGCATTCCTCCCCTCTTCCAACAAACCCATGCATGCAGATAGACGTACACACACGCACACACACAATCCTACCGCGGGTTGTTTCCCAGGCCTCCCCCTCTTCTTCTTGCCTTTAGCCTCCGGGTCTTCCACCTCACTCATGCTCATACTCAAAGCCACTGTGTCCGTTGCCCCAGACTCATTGGATGAGTCCCTAAGAGAGCAGCAAGCAAACCACAAAAAAACACATGTAAACACAAGCAGACACACATGTTGAATCACAACCCTGCATTCACCCAGATAGTCTAAACAAGGGTTCAAAAGAGGAGCATGTGTGTAACTGGGGATTCAAAGCAAGCATGAGTGTTAATTACTTATTTTGAAAGCTCATGTCCCAGATTTTCTGTTTCTGTGTGCTCCTAAATGTTTCACTTTGAGATAACACGACAGTCCCACCAATGTCCCCTGGAAGCGCCAATAATCCATACTCACTGTAGGACAGGGAGCTCCGAGGTGATCATCCTGATCGGCGAGGGTGGCGGTGAGGTGTGTATATGTGTCTTCAGGACTGAGAGTGTGTGTGGGGTCTAAAGGCAGAGGCACAGGAGATGGGGTAAAGTCTCTAGGGGCAGGGAGGAGAGGCTCCAGGACTGACTGCACTCAACACTGGCACTCAAAACTCTTCAGCCCCTGGACAAAAAGAGAGAGAAACAGAAAGAAAGCATGATACACACTTCTTCTTTTTTTTAAACTAAGCTAGCAACAACCAGTAATGATAAGTAGTTAATTTATCACACTGTCAAGTTATCATTGGCATTATGAAGCGAGTGCCTGTTTTGTTAAATTAAACCCTAACAAACCAACTGCTCGACATGCCTCCAACATTTATTTCCCCCTAGAGTTTGTATGAAGTTTGAAGGCTGACTGTACAAAGATGGGAAGAAGTTCACAATCGCAAAATGCCAATCAAAGCAGAGAGAAACAATTCAGTCTTTCACTCAGGAGGAACAGGCTGTACAGGGGGGGAAAGGGGAGAGGAAGACACCAACTGGCCACTTTGAGAACTACAACAGCAAAATATTGTGGGACACATGTTCTGTGGATCTGCTCACAGGAGTGTCAAATAATTTCATTAACACCCCTGAGACTTTAAAAAAAAAATGTCACAGTCCATAAACTTGGGAAACCTCCTTTACTGAATTATGAGTAAGATCAACTCAGTAAAGTAAGTACATTTGTGACATACCACAATTTAAAAGTTTGAGAAAGTAGGGAGATGGAGAAGCTATGATTAGATCAAAGCCTTGCCTTTAGGTAAAACAGTGAAACAGAGTCTTTGTTTGAAAAAGTTTGGAGGCAAATATTATTTCCAGCAATATATGGATCAAGAACTAGAAACTCCCTGGAGCCACAGAGGATGCAGACTCAACGAAACAATCCCATGGTGCCTTTCAGCCAGAGCTGACTGTGGGTAAATGCTCACTAAAATGACTGGCTGCTCAGTTAATTAAAACATTGGTTGACTACCTGCTCATATGCTAATAGGAGCCAAGAGTCAAGGCGATGTGGCACAGTACCACACTTGACCAAAAGAGGCAGTATGATCCACAAAGTCCTCTGCCCTAAATCTATCTCCATACTGCTTAATTGGATTGTAACAGGGGAAAATGGGCTTAGAAAAATAATCTAATCCCTAATTAACTCAGGGTGTGTTTCAGTTCAGTTTTGTTGATTAACAATTAGTTTTAGGGGTGTATTTTCCCCGGAGTGTGTATGAGTGTGTACGTGTGTATTTGAAACTAGGTCTGGGCAACAGTAGGGGGCAGGCTAAGAGAGTGTGTATTTAAATACTCTCTTCCACACAGTGTTTGTACTGAGGAATAGCATGGGCAGGGGAGCACTCTGTTTCACCACACTACACACACACACATATCGCCTCTGTCTGGCTCAGTGCTTTCAGATAGCCATGCCGGCATCTAAACAAACTGCAAGACTGACTCAAAGAACAGAAGATTTAAGTCAATACTGGCATTGAGTGTATTTGTAAAAGTAGTAATTTGGTATGGTGTTAGTTTGTTGTAATAATATTTCATAAAATGTGTAGTTGGTCACTTCCAAACTCGTCAAACGTCAAAGACAGAGCCCACAAAGGCCAGCTTGATATTCCAGCTGCACTGACATAAGAACTAAAAAGCATAGAAAGGCCTGATTCTGCTGACACATAATATGTGTTGTTTACATGATATAAATGTAGTGTAAATAATCCTCGCCATGCAGGGAAGTTAATTTAGACAGTGCAAAAAGGGCAAGAAGCTATGGCATAATAACACTAAATCTATTTTAAATAATTTTTTATTTATCCAGTTAGTTGTCTGCACACTAAGCATAGTAAGAGGAAACCTCCTAATAAGAGAAAGTGGGAATGTAATATGCAAAAACTGACACCCAGGGAAATCAACCCTGAAAAAAGCCCTTCCTTGCAAAAATAGCCTAAACAATCCTAACCCAGTTCCCCTAATCTGAGGAACTCAATTTAGATACTAGGTGGTGATCAAGACAACACAAAAATACAGGAAACTATAGGAGACAAACATAAAAACAGAACACCTCTACATAGACTGGAATAGGAATGTTGTAAACACCTTAAACCCTGGGACACAACCCCTGTGGGAGTAATAAAAAAATAAAAAAATAAAAACATCCCTGGTAAATAGCATGTAACAAATGCCATTTTAGTGGAAATGTCGTAGCCTACACAATCTACCCCTTGAGCTACACAGGACCACAAATATAGTACATACAACCTGGAGATTTGGATTTACATGGATGTGATGGAAACAACACACAACGGCAGGAAACAAACGGGGACAAGGACAAATATAGGAAAAGCCTAAAGGACTGAACAGAAATGCTTTCCAAAAAATAATAATAAACATACCTTGAAGGAAAAACAGATATTTAAAAAATCACATCTGTGATAAATGTAGCCTAAATCCTCCCCCGCTGTGTGGAATTGGGAATTGAATGAAGACAGTTAACCTGGCTGTGATTGACAGGGCAAAGGACATGGAAGCAGGTGTTATTATATAATCACCTCATTTAATCATGTCTAATCATCCAGAGCGATATTAGTTTACACTATTAATCACACTGAAGCATTTCACATAATTAAGAATGTCCGCTGTATTTAATAAAAATAGTCAAGAGGTTGATAGAAGATACCAGAAGTGCAGTGAAACTATTTTGTTCCTCAAATCATCGGACTAAGAACCTGAATTAGTCATCAATAATTCATAATCTATTGGAAATAAGCTATCACAACATCTAGCAAAATAATTGGGATTATAGCCCATGCCATCACTCTGCAGGTCTATGTGACTGACAGGGCAAAGGACAGAGGAGGCAGGACTGGCCTTATTATGTAATTCCACCACCGCCCCACCCGCCAACACTCCCCTCCGCCGCTAAAGATGTTCCCTCCCTCACCATCCCATCACCCCTCCGTTCTTCACAGATCATTATTATATCTCAGCTGATGGCTGAAATGCACTTTGATTTTCCTCTTTTCCCCATCATCCCTCTCTCTCCCTCTCATCAAGTTATCCCTCTCTCTCTCCAAAAGGGACAACAGCTGACTTCATTTGAATCAATGATTGTGTCTTATGGGTTTTCTCGGTCCGGTGCTACAGAGAGAGAGGAACAGGGGAAAGGAGAGCGTGTGTGTGTGCTTGTGTAAAAGCTGGGTGTCTGCTTGACCCATTATCGACCTACGAATAAATAATCCTCAATGAACACCAACATTGCTCATTTTCTCTACACTCTGGCACTGTCTCTCGCTCCCTCTCTCTCATTCACTCACACACACAAACACAGAGCGTAGCAGCTTTAACATGCTATGAATAATTTTCAATATGTCTCCTGAACTATTCCTAAATTTTGGAGGATAAGAGAGAAGCTGCACCTCTCTCTTGCTCTCTCTCTAACATACACACACAACCATATTTCTGGCAGTAGGAACGCAGAGGTTTAAGTGAAGTGTTTGGAGGGCAGCAGACTTGCCGCTTCTCTGCTCCCAGCATTTCAAAACACTTGCCCTGACATTCCAGGTGGTGTGACGGAATGTGCGTATCTCAAAAGGTGTCAAACAGGATCAAGAGAGATGATTTCCATCTGTGCTGTAATAAAATTGTTAGGAAACTTTACCTGGGTTCATATGAAGCCTAATATTCCCTAAATAATCTGTATAAGAGCCCAATCAGAATAAAACGCCTCAAACCAAAAAGCCTAACCAACTGAAATGTTGTTCTGTATGAACCTTTGACAGTCTGTTCAACAGGAGAACAATAGCGGTGAATATGTATATAAACTTGTAAATTGACCTTTGGTTGGAATATTATTCTGCGCATGTTCATCCACTTTGAGAAAGTGATGTCAACAAGTTTCTGGCAATACAGCTTTCTTGTTGGGCATTTTAAAGATTTAAGATGGTTGAGAGTCTCAAAACAATGACTATGGTTGCATACATACTTTTATGACATGCATAATTGAATAATTCTGCGTAATGTTTGCAGGGCGAATATATCCTGTTGAGAATGCTGTTTAACTCTAAAGAACAGCAAAAAGGGAACTATTGTGCATATCACACAATGCATCCTCATCTTGGTCTGCTAGAACATGGGATTATTCAACTACGCGTGTTAGCATTTTATTCTGATTACATGCACACCTTATCAAATCACTTTATTTTGTGTTCATGAAAACAGTTCATTTGGAAGCTTCAGTCATAGGAAATGCATTCAGAATGATAAGATATTCTGCACGTAAACTATAGCCACTCACTCCCAAACACACACACAAACAAACACACCCCAGGGTAGGCAGTGTAGTTATGAGTGCTGCTTCAGACACTAAAACAAACCCTCAAGTTTACCATCTGTGGTATGCCGAGTCACTTCATTCTGTGTGTGTGTGTGAGACGTGTGTGTGTGTGTGTGTGTCTACTTAAGAGAGAGAGTGAGAGATAGAGAGACAACGAGCGAGCATCCGAGAACCACTTAACATGCATGACATGTTCTCCGGGAGGCAGGCCGGCGTTGCTATAGCAACTGGTGTGGGTCATAAGCCCACCGGTGACAGTATATTTGATTGGCTGAGTGCATACAGGAGGGACCATACTGGGGGCGGAGAGCAGAACAGAACGGGACCAGTTATAGATCCAATCAGGCCTCTATGGAGTCAGACAGTCATTGCCCCTTAAAAAGCCAATTAAGCTCTTCTTAACAGCATGACACTGAATGTAGGGCAACCATTATGGCTGCAATAATAATCCTGATTGTTTTGCTAGATGTTACGATCACAATTGTTAGCGTTGATGATTTGAGGACAGGGTCCGAAATTAACTTTTTAGCTCACCAGCCAAATGTCTGGTAGATAAAATATTCTACCCGCCAAAAAATTACATGTATATACACAGCCTTTTTGTGTCATGTATCATACATACATTGTATGCTGCTTAATAACACATTATGGTGGTGAATAAAAACAGTGGTCAGAGCAAATTGTAAGTGAAAAGGTATTTCATATTGATAATAAAAAGTATAGAACAGTACAACAAAGCAATGTCCAACAAAGTGCAACAAAACAATAACATATGCATTTAACATGAACTTGTATGATCAAAGTGTGGGCCCCACCCCAAAACCTCAGTCGTCCTCGCTAGACTCCTTGCTTTCAGTTTCCCCCATTGTTCGTTACACACATTTGTATTTGGCAACGAGTCCTGAATCAACGTTAAAAATAATACTTACTCGCACATCCACTCGAAGTCCGTCAGTGGTCTTCCCTATAGCATGTACTGTCCTCTCTACTCCGGTCTTC
>OMOT01081089.1:0-10398 GCA_900312575.1 Acanthochaenus luetkenii
ACCAACTGTTTCAGCTGCCAGAGGCTAATCTCAACCAATCTAGAATCAGCATTAAAGGTAAGAACCTCAAACTCACGTTTGATTGGTTAGATTGGTCACTGTCACAAGGCATACGAGCGAATGTACAGAGAGAAAGGGACGTTCAAGTGAAGAAGAAAAAAACTGGGGGGAAACGGTCGCACCAGAACAATTATTTACACTCGCACAGATGCTCCCAATTATATTTCGAGGTCGCACAGACTACATTTCGGGAGCATATGCGACCAAAACGGTCGCAATTTAGAGTCCTGACATACACACAAGCAAGCTAAGGGTTCTGAGTAAGCTGAACTCTCGTCTAAATTCAATGTGGCATAACTGATCTTTACTATGTTGTGTCAAAGAAGGACAGATTGTGTCCAGTCCCATGGCACAGAGGAGAAGGATGAGGCCAGAAAGAAGGGGAAGGCAGACACCATATACATAGACTTCAGATTAACACCAATGTTCAAATGAACCTCTTTTGTTGAAGTTTTTGGGAAACAAATCCATGACCACTGAAATGCACTTGTCTTAAACCAGGTATAGGAAATCATGTGCCATAGAGGGCCGAGAGTATTCAGGTTTTCATTCCAACCATTCCAGCAGTTGATTTCACTGATTAGCACACCTTCAACCAGAGACGAGGAACTAATCAGTGAAATCATCTGGTGAAGTGTTTTGTTGGAATGAAAACATGCACACCCCTGTCTTAAACCATTAAAATGTTCTTTATCTTACCCTTGCCTCTGGGTTGCAACTCCACTTCGATGACATATAGTTATTTATAAATATGCCAAGAGGGTTGTGGGAGGTGAAACGTTGCAACTAAGGTGTGAAAATGTGTAGTCAACGTTGCCTTTTCAAAATAGTACAACTTTTTCTTCATTTTATTATTTAAATCAGTTGTTTTCAATCCTCAGACCAGCTGGTTTTCATTCTAGCCATCGAATCAGGGTCTGATTTACACCTGGGACGCCACGTGAATACAATGTACTACCTGGTGAGATAGAAAAGCAACAGTACTCTGGGTCTCGAGGACCAGAGAGACACTGAATTAAGTCTGGTTTCCTAAATAACAGATATGATTAATAGAAAGTGATTTTCTCAAGTGCTGGAAACCATAATTACGTTTGATAGCATCCAGGTATAGAGGTGTGAAGTGTCTCACCCCTGACTGACTGACTGACTGACTTCAATTTGCCTTTTAATGACCTATTGCTACTGTGCTGTGGTAATAAAACAGTATACTTTAATCCTGCCATCCTATTTAGCCACCTTGGTATTTTTGTATTCCCTGTCAGAGGTGACCCATCTGTTGGAAGGTAGTTCGGAGCTGATTCGGACCCTGGAGCAGTTGAATATGTCCCTGAGGGAGGGGAGGAGGCTGGATGTGAGCCCCAGGACATTGGAAGCCATTGCTGGGCTCAAGGCCCAACTGGACAGCCTACTGCAGGGGAGGAAGTGGAGGAACGCTGTGGAGCGCATCTGGGCTTTCGGACCACGCAGGTCTGACACTGATTATAGTAATAATAGCTTGGTTCACAAATTCACATGGAGCATAATATTCCATTAATAAATCAGAATAAAAGCCAGATCAGAATAAAAATTCCTCATGTGACCATCTCAAATGGAGTAGACTAGCCCATTCTCAGTGAAATCTTGTTCGGCAAAAGGGCTGGTATAAACCATTACATTTTGCATTACATTATCATTTTGCAGACACTTTTGTCCAAAGCAACTTACAATAAGTAGTTTTCTCAACAGTAGTCAAACCATCCATATGTCACAGTCTTCATCAGCTAAGACTTCAATAGGAATACGTAGCATTTGTAGAATCAGAGTTTTTATTTTATTTGTTTATAAAAGTAGAAGGAGATCCTTACATGTTACATAGGTCAATGCAAGTAGGGTCCAGGTGTAATCTGAAGAAATGGGTCTTCAGTCTCCGGCGATAGTGGTCAAAATGCTCAAAGAGTTGTTGATAAGTTGTGAAAAAATGAACTCAGGATTATCACTCTGCCAGTGATAAAACAATGTCATTACTGTTGTATTCAGGTATGGGCCAAACATCCTGCTGAACAGTGTAGAGGGCTACCAGCGGCCATCAGTGTGGCAATGTCTGTTTAGGGGAGAGAAAGCAGGCGAGGCTGGAGGCCAGGCCACTGTTCTCAGAGACCTTGACAACAGTATCATCAGCGGCTTCCAGCTGGCCACTCTGGCTGGGCCAATGTGTGAAGAGCCACTGATGGGAGTCTGCTTCTCCGTGGAGCGATGGCACATTCAGTCCTCCCAGCCACAGCACCAGGAGTCCTTGGAGGAGGACTCCACATCCCATGAGGCCTTGGTAGACTGCAAAGCCACAGCAGAGGGAACAAGTGAGACATCTTCCCGGGTGGAGGGCACAAAGGCAGGGTCAAGCCAGGCCAAACACAGGGTGGAGGCTGGCTCTGTGGACTGCTATGGGCCGGTCTCCGGCCAGCTGATCGCTGCTATGAAGGAGGCATGTCGCCATGCCTTCCAGGCTCAGCCCCACAGACTCATGGCTGCCATGTATACCTGTGAGATCATGGCCACTGCTGAGGTGCTGGGTAAGAGACTGTACAGTATTGTATAACACACATCTGTCACACATTGAAGAAAACATGTCAGTCAGAAAACTGGGGAATGATGGTCTCTGTAATGATCTAGGAGAGCATTTCTTAACCTACGTAGGGTGCTGGGAAGGAAGGCTTGCCTGAACAGACATACCCAAAATATAACAAGAATATCTCCACATCTATCAGGTCTATATGGATAGACAAGAACTTAGAGAATATATTCCCAGTGTCTGTAACCTTCTGACTGTTACTATGCCAGAGTAAACTTAGATAAACCAAAGGAGAAGTGTTTAATTGTTTCCTTGCCTAAAACATCTTCTAAATTAAACAGTGGATAACACCATAATAGCGATGATCCCATGTACAGAAATGCCACTGAATACAAAGCATATAGATTCTACAAAGGTTTTAGTGATGATAGGACCAGGCGGACTCTCCATTTTGGCCACTTGGATACCCAAAGTGTGCCAAATGTTTTTTTTACCTCTTGGAAGGGAATCTGGCTGCAAAATACTACTAATGTCCACTAAATGAGGCTATGTGCACACAATGCAGCATTTGACCATGACATTTACCCTGTGCAACATCATATTCCACTGTTGTATAAAATCTGTAAAAACCAACTAAATTGTATAATTTTGTCTAAAAAGGAGTAGTTTTATTACAAATATAAAATATGCCTCAGCTGGAGACTGCGCTGACTGGCTGAGTGGTGGGGGGCTGGGCGATCACAGTGCTGCTGGAGCCTGATGGCCCTGGTGCTACAATTGTAGTATATATTAATAAACATATATAAATTGAAAAGTAATCTGGTACTTAAGTAACAACAAGAAAACACACACAATAGTGCCAAAGGCCTATCACACACCAGTTGACCATTGCACTGTGGGTGTAGGGCAATTGAGAGGTTTTGTCGAAGTATGAAATAAATAAAAACTGTCACCTTTAGCTATCATCAAATACCCTGCAGGAGGAGGGGGGCCGGTCAACGTAAACAACCGGCATTGTTGTCTCTTTACCATTGCCAGTATCGGTGAATCTAACAAACATGAACTGCAATGTTGTTCTAAGTGCAAAAGAAAGACGAATACTTACTCAAACTGGATCCATATTCATCCTAAAATGTGCCTCCTTCCTCGTCAGTACTTTCGGTAGAATCCTCAACTTCAACATCACTTTGAACTTTGTTTTCTGCTGTTTCTTTGACATTGTAAATGTGAAGACAGAAAAACACCCTCTGAGGTCAACCAGGAGCATCGAGATGGTGAGCTTTACTTGTGTACAACTCCCACTCCCTTGCTATCGTTATTTGCTAACAAAATCTGGACACATCAGTAGTTGTGTAATTCTACCCCCCCCCCCTGCTTGGAGAGGGCAAGGCCCCCTGAAAATTTCAAGATTTGTAGTTTCAGCAACAGAACAAATGACCGGCCCACAAACTACCGCGTTCTTAGAGCTTAGCTTTGACTAATGCTCCAAAATAGACCCTAAATTGTTGTCCCCTGAAAGTCATTAAGATGAAAATGAGGCTTGAAATGCCATTTAGCTTTTTGGTAAACAATATATCCAGGCTTGTTAGCAGCCACAGCAGCTCATTAGACAAAGAAGTGCTTTGTCAGCCGAATCAAAACAGGCAGATTAAGTGAGCTGCTATCTGACAAATATCCAAAATCTTATGACTTTCTGCTCTGCTGGGCTGTTGGTATAATTTGAGATGCACTCATACCACTTATTTACTTCACTGTTGATTCAAAATGTTAATTACCATCTAATGGGATTCATTCGTTTTACTGAACAGTATAGATTTATGCCAATAGTGTGGGCTCTTTGAAAAAACATAACTGAGATATAGGTCATTTTCCTATAATCCATTTTAGGATTTAACATCCTTTTATGTGTGAAAACAACAGAAAAGCAAAGTATTTTGTTTCAGTTTGTTACTCTTTGTGTATTACATACACCAAAGACTACCCAGAGCAGGGTTCATATTGATTATGCCTGGTGTTATGTGATTGCATATGTGCTAGTAGATGTTTATCCAGTTAGGGGCTAACACTGTTAGCATACTGATCAATAGGTATAGTAGAGCACCTGTGTGTGTAAGTAAATATAATCAATAGCTTCATCGTTAAATTGTGGAGTAATTAGGGGTGTTAACGATTAGTCGTTAATCGATTAACTACCGTTAATAATTTGATCGATGACCATTTCAAATGTAATGATCAAATTGAACTATTTGCGGTCTCATCTTAAATGTGTCAACGGGAGCTGTTGGTGAAATGCAATCATTAAGTTAAACACAAGGGACTGCAATTAGGAAACATGTTTACACAGAAGAAGTCAAGCAAACCATGTGACCGACAAAGGGGGGGGGTCACAGGCATTGCTGCAGTCCAGGAAGCTAGGCCTCAGCCTGTGAGACGCTATGCTATGCTAATGCTGCTACTACTGGGCGACCACTAACTTACTTCACCCACACCAACGACATGGAGACAGAAGTGGACAACTGAAGGACATTCCACCACCGCTAAATGTCAGTCCCACAGATTGGTGGAAAGTCCACGGAGGAAGATTCCCGAGGCTGGCAAAGTTGGCACGACGCTACTTCTGCTGCCTGGGACGTCGGCCCCATCAGAACGTGTATTTTCAGCAGCTGGTCTCACTGTAAACCAACTGCGCACACGACTCACCCCTGATCACGTAAACATGCTTATATTCTTTAAGTTTGAAACTGAGGCCTGAGCTGTCGTAGTTTGTCGTAGATTTCTCATTTCAAGAGGGAATCTATTATAGTGCTGTTTTCAAAAACGTTATTTATCTTTATTGATCTATTTCATCATCATTTTGCAAATGTAAGTTTCTAATTAAGGCTCATCTTATTTTTGTATGTCATAGACGAACGTGTTAGTCACTGATTCGCCTTGGAAGAGTGAGCCCAACTTCCCTAGCCGTATTAAAATATTAAAATACTTAAACAAAACAGCGTTCATAATTATATTTGTGTTATGCCATGAAACAGGCGTATTTATCTAATGTTTCAATAAAGCTTTGATTGAGAAAAAACATGTATTTTGTATTTTCTAATAAGCAATATTCATAAACAATTCTTTGCTGTTTCGTTATCGATTGGTCATTCATTAACGTTGGCGACTATCGATCAAGGAAATTCCCTAGAATTTGCAACCCTAGTAATGGCTGGCCAGGCTACATATATACTGTTAACAGAGTGTTGTTGCTTTACACACTTACCCTGGATAACTGTTCACACCATGATCTTTGTATGTGGCCGAGTATGGTTGAAGTGTGTGTGTGTGTGTGTTGTGCACGTGTCTATCAACCCCTGTTTCGCTAATTTCTTAGGCCACGTTCACACTAATCCGGAGAAATCTGAAGAAAAAAATAGTTATCTTTTTTATCCTGTCCACACTAAAACTTGTTGTTTTTCGAAGACGCTCTCCAAGTGGATACATTTGAAAACGCTGGTTGTGAGCTGTAGTATAGCCGGGGGAAGCTGAGAGTTTAGAAAATGCAAAGGTATGATTGTCATGTGATCCTGGCTGTAGCCCAAACAATCAACATGGCAGGCGAAGTAGTACATATGTTGTTCTCTACTGTCTACTTTGATTTCTTTATTGGAGTTAAACATAGCTTTTTATGTACAAGCAGCATTCCTATGTAAGAGACGCACTTTATATTTACGAATGCTGTGTAATGGAACTCGAGGCGTTGCAAACCTGGACGATCTTCCATTTGTGATAAATGTGTGCTTTGTTAACACAATTTATGTGAGGCTAACGAAGAAATGCTTCCTGAGCAAAATGTTGATGCAGCTATTCGATACGATCCAGAGTTCCAACCACCTGCTGGAGTTTCAATGCAATGAAACTGATGGGAGACGAGTGAGAAATGCACTCACAACATGATGATTAATGTCTAGCCTAAACAGTAGCAGAACTCTACAGTATATAGACACTGGACCTCATTCTGGAACACATTTACGCGAAAGATACAACATTTCTTCTTAAGTCCACTGAAAAGTTTCCGGGACAATTCTGGCATTCCTGAACGGTTTCTTATCTGGGATTCGTTCTTAGCTAAGAACAGGATTTAAGAACACAGAAAAGCAGTCGTAAATTGGCCAGATTGGAGTGCGCCGTGTTCTTAAGGGCTGAATTTGTGGAAAAATCATTGGTAATTGCGTTCACATCAATACAGACATCCTCGGATTTAAATAATAATAATAAATACGACAATATTTGTATCATTAACAATTACTTTTCACATTTATAGTCATGATTCTACGAGGCATCGTGACTAAATAAATAAAAGCACTACACGAACGCTGCAAATGGCATATTTGTCTGAAGAGGTGATCTTTCACATCAGTTTCCGATTGAAAGTGAAGTCTTTCTTTGAAATTGTATTGCACTAAAAGGAGTGACTCAACAGACAATTAACAACTTGGCATTGTATTCAACGTGAGTGCTCAGTGAGAAGGAGAGATTCACTAAGTGCGACGTGCAATACAAATTGAAGTTCATTTATTTATACAGTATGTCTCAAAGGACTTTACAGAAGTTCAAGTTTGTTCATTTGAAAATGAGCCAACTAGATCTAACTGAGCAACAATCAATGGAATTACAGAATAGTTTAATACAAACTTGTGCGTAATGCCAGTGCGCCTTATACAACATTTTAAATAGTTGATGCGTGACGTTACACTTATAGAACGAAAAACATTATAAAATTCTTTCGGAGGAAAAACAAGCAATGCAAAATCAATGAAAGAATTGATTCAAAACAGACAGACGGACAGATGTTTTAGGACCCAGAAAGAGGACATGTCCGGGTAAAAGAGTTAGTTTGATCACCCTAGTATTAATAGTCCATATACCGTCTTGTTCTCTGTTGTTATTTTCTTATTATTGGTTTTATATATGTTTACCTTGCTTAATGTGTACCTTGTAAGAGCCAGTGGAGAAACATTCCACTGCTCATCTTACTGGTATGCCGCTGCATGTGACAAATACGATTTTCTGTGTGCACACGGTTCTATGTTTGTATGCCCTTATAAGGAGCTGGCGGGGCGTTTCTGTATGCAAATTCAGGTGTACGAGAACACGCCTTAGATTTAAGAATCAGTGGCATTCCTCATTGGAGGAGCGCAGCTGAGAACACTTTGGAGGGTTAAGAACAAATTTCTACAAGTTCATGAATCCGGCGGGGCTTTTTCTTAGGGTTGTTCTTACGAAGTTTGTAAGAAGATATTTAAGAAGACACTTAAGAAAATGTTCCAGAATGAGGTCCAATGTCTATATACTAGGGATGGGCGGATCGATACTGAAGAATCGATACTGAAGAATCGATACTGAAGAATCCTGACGTTTCCTTTTGAGAATCAAACCTCACATAAAAATATCTATACCAAGTGTTTTCTTTAACTAGTAATTTTAATATTGAATTTTTAAGAAATTGAATGTGTATCTGATGCTGAAAAAGTTACAAAATTAAATATTGTAGCAAATAGTTGTGCAGGATAGGAACTACTTCTCCTAGTCACAGACAGTCACACAACGAGATGGAGTCAGAGCTCTTATTATTTTGTTTTTGTTATTTATGTTGTTGATTTCACTTAAAGGTATTTGATTAGCCTAATTTTTCAGTTGACGTGTACCCTGAAAAGGGTAATAAATGTGTTTTATAATTGCTGTTAAACAGAAAACAAAGAGAGAAGTCTGAACTTTGGCAGTTTATTTAATACTAATGTAAAGGCTTTCAAATATAATTTTGTGATGTCCACATTTACCAATTTTCACAGTAGAAATCAAAGATTAACCCCTTTTTATGAACACAAGAAGACTTTTAAAAGTCTCGGTATCAGTATTGGTATCAGGATTGGTATTACTTTGTATTGGATCAAAAAGGGTATCGCCCATCCCTACTATATACTAGCCTGGACAACTAAAGTTTTACAATAAATGTGAATTTGAAATTAAGTTTAACCGGTTATTTATTTCCATTTCTATGAAATTACAATACATATTTTCCCAGATTGTTGTTTATTATAATTATTATCTTACAGAGGTAGGCTAGTGTTCTTTTTTTCAACTTAAATGACAACAAAGTCAAGTCCACAAATACAGAATGTTGGATGAGTGAAAGACGAGCCCTAGCATTACATTCCGGTTTTTTCACTATGTTTCCTGGGACACTTTTTGTGCAAATTGTTGTTTAAGTATAACATAACATAACAAGTATAACATATGAATGTAGAATGAAACAGATGACATGTTAACATCTAACATGTTAACATGTTTTTTCAGTCAATACATTTTCTAGAAATATACGTTTGTTGAAATTGTTCTGATTGCAGATATTAATGATAATCGTTTGTCATCCGCAAAAGCTATTTCATCGTTTGTCCAAACAAAAAAGTCGGCCTTGTAAAATGATGACGGAGGCTTTTATCTGAACCATGGCTTTTATTTAAACACTTAAGTAACTTGGTACAAAATGTTAACACTCTCTCAGTCCATATGCCCGTCTACTCTGCACAAGTCTCTGTATTACCGTTACTCTCTTAGTAAGGTTTACTGTATATGACATGCCTTAAGTCATCAGGTTTTCTCTTGTTTGTCTCATGATTTGGACATGTTAATAATCTTAAATTACTTAAGATATTAGCTTGTTAACTACAACATGACAGCACTGCTTCTTCACGCTGGTAAACAAACGTGGAGGAAACATGTGTGGCGGAATTATGTAGCTTCAGGTTTACTGTGCATGCCTATTAAAGGAATGCGTGCATTTTTGGTGTGGCCGGCCAACTTTTCGAAAACGCTCCGAAAATGCTAGTGGGGACAGAAACATGTTGAATACTGCATTTTTACATTTATCTGGATTAGTGTGGATGTAGTCTAAGGCTGGGTATACAGTATGTGTATTGTGTGAGTGAGTGAGTGAGTGAGTGAGTAAGTGTGTGTATTGTGTGTCTGATCACCCTGTCTCTCTCTTTATCAGGCCGAGTGTATGGTGTGTTGGGGAAGCGAGAGGGTCGCGTCCTCCATGAAGAGATGAAGGAAGGGACAGACATGTTCATTATCAAGGCCGTCCTCCCCGTGGCCGAGAGCTTTGGATTTGCTGATGAGGTCCGCAAGAGGACCAGCGGATTGGCCAGTCCACAACTGGTCTTCAGCCACTGGGAGGTGATTATTTTGCATTATTATTATTATTTTACCCCCACTGGCCAGCCACTGTTATCTTGACCCTTGCACTCCTGTTATTTGCTACTTATAATGTTGGTGATACAGGAATTTGTCGGATGTTCGTTTGAAGTAAAAGGGAGAGAAGGATCAGACCTTAGAGCTGTTAGATTATTACTGCCAATCGCAGTAAAGGTTTAATGAGAAATCGACATGAAATAAGAATCGTACGTACGGGTCTCTTCCAAACAGCAGTAAGGAAGAGGACACCCTGTATTGACAGGACAGGGTTTATATAGAAACAACAGTTGATGAATGTCATTGGCTGAAACTTGTGTTCTCCTTATTGGTCCATGGGAGACGGACCATTCCACGAATGTGCTGACGACATCTTCGTGCGCATTTGGGCTACGTCAGGAATGTTCTCTGAGATAGCAGATTACATTCTGTCCTGTCTTTTGGTCAGTTAGGAACACTTGAGAACAGACCATAGGTCTGACAATAAGTTTATCTCTAACAAGGAGACGTCTTTAGCTTAAAGATATGATTGGAATATTGTAGTGAGAGAAGAAGCAGAT
>OMOT01081090.1:0-21657 GCA_900312575.1 Acanthochaenus luetkenii
CGCCGCTCTCATACCGAAGACATTCAAAGTCCTTCAGCCGCTCTCTGAAAACTGTTAACCGTCTTCTCTGCTGGTGAAGATACATCACCATCAACTGTTTCCGCTGCCACAGCGACTAACGTTATATCAGTAACACACGCCGTAATCGTTCGCTTACTCTTTTTAGCTTTCGATAGCTCTAGCTAGCCGTGAAAGGAAGTGATTGAAGGCTAATCTCAACCAATCTAGAATCAGCATTAAAGGTAGGAAACCTCAAACTCACGTTTGATTGGTTAGGATGGTCACTGTCACGAGGCATACTAGCGAAGGTACAGAGAAAGGGACGTTCAAGTGCAGAAGAAAAAAACAGAAACAAAAACGGTCGCACCAGAACAACTATTTACACTCACACAGGTGCGACCAATTATATTTAGAGGTCGCACAGACTAAATGTTGGGCGCATATGCGACCAAAATGGACGCAATTTCGAGCCCTGTACTGCCTCTTCCATTCCAAGATCTTGTATTTTGGAACTCAAACATTTGGATGACTGCCTATCAGCTTTTGCTTGGACCAAATGCACTTGGGAGGGTTGTTTTTGAAGCGTTAGATCCCCATTTAAAAAAATACAATAAAAACAATATTTTCGGCAATAACTATCGCTATCCAGATGACGGACCCGCGGGCTTAAGGGGTTAATCTAGCTGTCTAAACATGGCAGTGCATACTGTTATAATTCAAAGTGTGAAACATAATTAACACTCTTATAACCTCCTCGTTTGCATCTCCGCCCATCACTTGTGGATGGTGACCAACAGAGGGATACACAGCCTGAGGTCTGCATACTGCTCTAATTCCTCAAAGGAAGATCTGATTACAATTGTTATATTAGCTGCACTGTTAGCTGGTGCTGGTGCCACATTAACCCAATTTACAGACAAACTCTGATTCACACCCCATTGTACAAAATCAATAAAGATGCACGTGCTTTCCCCCGTCAAACTGTTTTATTACTCTGAATGTTGTAAACGAGAAGTATATGGTGTCATTGGCTATCAAACCAGCTCTATATTTGATAGATTTTTTTGTTTGTTTATGACGTTGTTTCAGGGTTAGATCTTGTTGGACATGTTGGTTAACAACGGTTTTATAGAGAAGGGCCGTCACCACCAGTACAGAGCGAACACACCAGCACTACTGACAGCCACAGCAGTGCTACAATTAATTGAACGCCGTTGCCAGAGTGGGACGTTTTAATTTTTTTCTGTGATTGACGCTGTAGTTTTATTATCACAAGGTCACACGTTTTTGTGTCCTGGACATGTAAGGGAAGTTGTACGTTCTAATGAGATTCTTCAATGCCCAGAGCTGTGGAAGCCTTGAAAAACAAACACAAAGAGAGCTAATCTGTAGAGATATTTAATGTATGTGAACCCTGACACTTCTTAAGCATTTATCAAAGGCATGATTAGGAGCCAAGGAGCTCAGGCCTTGAGAGAAGAGATTAAAGAAACCATCGACACCGAATGCATGAGCTTTTCTTTTATATAACCGTTGATGTACGAACTACTGCACTTTTTCATTCGTACACCTGTCCACTTGGAAATGAAAGGAAATTAAATCCTTGTCGGGGCGACGGGAGCCTTGATGTTAGGAAAGTAAAATAAAGGTTGTCAGTTCAAATCCCAAGACCAGCTGAGAAAAATGGAGTGGGGAACGTGAATAGGACACGTCCTCTCCTCCCTCACCAAAGAAACTATCATTTAACCCCATACCATGCTTACACTGACCAAATGCATCCATGCTCAGTCAACTTTACCTGGATAAAAACAATGTTCAAACAAAATAATTCAACCTTCAGTGTATGAAGAGGCCTATCTCGTGGATCCCCTAACAATAACTCCTCTCAGGATATCCACAAAGATGTATCATAGTACAAAAACCTTTCTGATATATTAATACGTGGCTAGATGATGGAGAACACAGGCTTTTGAAAATCCTGAACCAACCCTTTAACCTCAAAGGCAGCCCACTATACCATCATTTTTATTATTCACCATTTCTATCGCTTGGGTTATTTATATTTCATAGCCAAATCAAATTGTCCCCGCTAATAACACTGCTATGATTTTTTTTCCTCTTCATCTCATTATTATTTCTGGTTGGACTTTGTACTGGGTTAACTATAATTGCAATGGAACCACTATGGGCCCCAATCAGCCTTGGGATGTTGTTAGGGGGGTGATCAAAATATTTATTCAGTAGTTTGATTTCATATATTAACGTTAGTTTCATCAGTGAAATCACACGTGTTTCCTATAATCAATAATCATGTGTTTGGTAACACTGGAGACACAAAGTTCATGTTTTTAAGCTGAGTCTCCTTAGACAGTTATTCGATTGGTAGAGCGGAGCGCTTCAAAGTGACCCTCTTCCATCATCCTCCTTAGCTCAGTGTGATCAATAGGGACGTCGCAGCCCAAAAAACGACAACCATGACTCCATACAACCCTAAAGTGTCAGTCAAGGTATAATACAACCATGTCACGTACCCATATGTAAAGAGAGCCGTCAATTCACTATGAACTGCATCTAGTGTCGCTTGACAAAAATGTAAGGGACAAAGTGGAGCAATGACTGATGACTGACAAGATATTATTATGTGGTCAGTGTGATACATGATTAGATGAAGGTCACCAAACTCTCAGGGAACATTTGATCCTGAATGCTCCCTGAGGTGGTTTGTGTTTTTGTTTCTATATGGCTTCCAAATAATTAATAAATCTAATCAAAAGAGAAGGCCATTTTTGATTGATCTTTGCTATTGATTTGATTGATAAAGACACAAATGGAAAACACAACAGACGTTGTGCTTATGTTTTTATTAATGTGATTGAAGACATGGTTTTTTCTCTCCAAGTGATTGACTGAGGACTGCAGTGTAAATCAGTCAAACATTAGTTTTTCATGTGTTTTGGGGGCACACAGAAGTTGTTTACATCACTAGGCCTACTTAATATTTAGATTAGGTCTACCTAAAATTCATAGTGGCACTTCTACATCCCCTAATATGATTACAATGACCACCCTTTTCATACCTGTTACAAACAATAGACACCATACCCTCCTAAGACAATTGTTGTCCTCTCCCAGGTATTGATAATTGACAATATTTAGAAAATGAATCTTGAACAGAATTTTGTTTGCTGTTGCAAAATTGCACCAAAATATTCCAGTTGTGGCAAACACGGAATAGCTTTGCGTGGTGCTTTGGGAGTCCCACTGTTGAGGCTCACGGTGGAGCATCCAGCTTGAAGATTGGTGTGTGCATGTGTTTAAGCCGTCTCTGCATGAAAGCAATGCCATGGAAATGTGCAACATCTATTGCAGGTAGCTCATCCCCCATGCTGCTCAAAGCCCCCCGGATTCTGGATGTGGGCCTGGCTGCCAAGTATGTACACCGTGCCTATGTGTGTGAGCCGACTTACCAATGAGCGATCCTATGAGGATCAAAACTTGAATGGTGGTGGTGAAGTCCCGGTAGGCTTGCTCTCGGATGAGGCGCTGCTGGTTGTCCAGACCAGACCCATCGGCAGGTGGACTGCTGTCCCACCGGGTCGGCGGGCTGGAGGCGTTCAGGGGATCCAGCCAGAGGTTGGCTGCTGTGAAATTGGCGGCACCATCCACGACCGTCGGAGCCCAGCTCCCAATATCCATGTTCGATCACCTCAAGACCGGTACGATGGTTGTTACATCTTTAAGAAGGCTGGCGGGATATCAGCAGCCAACACTGGCACGGCTCTCTCTGAACTGCCGCGCTGTTTGCGGAGGTGATGGTGTTGTATGGGGTCATTATTGTCTCATAAATAAATAAATTCATAGTGTGAACATTTGACAAATAAAATGAGATCCACAAATAAATGATATGAATGTTCCATGAAAAAAACCAAGATCCACAAATATGTTTTGTATCTTACAAACAAAAGAACTGGTTCACAAATATTATTTAGCTTATTAAGCATCAGTTGGCACATGTGGACTCGCTTGCATTCGTTTGTCGATTTTTGAGTCAATCCTAACAGCAAGACGAGCAAACTGAACCACAAATAGTCTACTCCAGCCAATCAGATTTGAAGACATCCTTTGGCTAATACCCACATTACTCCGACCAATCACAACACATTCTTCTTGTCCCCAGGAGGCGGAACGTTCAAGAAGCTGCAGACATCAGTTCGGTTGTGCCCAATGCCAAGTTTGTAGTAGAACTATTCTGCAGGCAGGCTGTGCACTGACAAGCATAATCAGATAAACAAATGTCCACGTTTCCCTGTTCATAATTTAGTGAGAAAAATGTACCTAGACTATAATTCCAAATAACACTAATTTTACTTTTGCGGCAGTCGCTCGGTGCGGTCCGCCCTCTGCAAGCTGAGCAACAATCCTTAAGGACCTCGAAACCAAAGTGAATCCCTTTATTATTAATGTGTTTTATTTCATTTCTGCTCACTATCTCTGACTGTTCAAAACACTTATGTCAATTTATAGAGTTTAGTGGACGACTTTATGCCCCTGAAGGATGTTATCGAGTAATATCTCTCCATCTATTATATAATTATAACCAAAGTGTTATTTTGCCCCATATAGTAATAGAAAGTTGAATTAATGTAGTAATGCAATAATTTTGAAGTAACCTCGCAAACCTTAAAATGGAGGTTCCAGGTGCATGGAAGTATGATGGGGAAAAAAGTACGATGGAAATATATAGGAGGAAAGACAGTTGATATTAATTTTTGACCAATTGTTATATGGGCTTATCATGGTTGAGCTGGTGGGATGTGAGAGTGTATTTTTAGATTTGCGCATAAAATTTGTGTTTTATTGTGTTCTTGTGTGATGTATCGCACATGTTATTGCTGTTGTCTTGGCCAGGTCTCCCTTGTAAAAGAGATCTTGTATCTCAATGGGACTTCCTGGTTAAATAAAGGTTAAATAAATTACAAATTAATTTGTGAACCAATTATTTTGTTTGTAACATACAAAACATATTTTTAACCAGCTATTTAGTTTGTAATATAAAAAACATATTTGTGGATCTTATTTTACTTGTGGAATGTTCAGGAGACTTTTGTTTGTGAGATACAAAACATATTTGTGGATCTTGTTTTATTTGTGGGACATTCATATTATTTATTTGTGGATCTCATTTTATGTGAAATGTTCACACTAATTATTTATGTATTTATTCATTTATTTATGAGACAATAATGACCCCATACTAGGGTCATGTGCACAAGAAATGTCAGATGTTGTGTTATTCAATACCATGGCGAAATGACACATCAAATCACAGTGCAATCTCAAGCCCCATGCAGTTCCATGGCGGATTTTCTTTCCCAGACTACATGGCAGAAATGTGTCAGAGCCATTCAAATGCAGTGTGGTTGTGTGTGGTACTCTCTCTAAACCATATGGGGATGTGAAGTGTCCATTCCAGGAACGAGGCTTGCAGCAAGGAGAAAACACTATCAGCGCCTCACTATCAGCTACTCCCGCTACCGGTGCCAATCACACCGTCAGCGGCTGTGTATTGGTAGACTGACTGCTGTGGGCAGCCAGCAGCTGAATATTTCATTGCATGAGATGCCAGACTGGAGAGACAATCCCCCTCCTCCTCTTATAGCACCAAGAAACTCCACTGCATGTTATGAATGACAAGCACTGGCGGAAGGGGAGTACGGTCAAATCAGTGATGTTATGGGTAAATGTAAAGTTGGGTAAACTATGAATTCCAGTCGGTGATGATCATCATGAGCCAAACAACCACCAATAAACATTTAGTATATCTTCAGAAAAGCATATTATTTTTTCTCAAAAGACCCAATCCTAATTGACATCAGTTTGATGCTATACCTATCATGATATACTATGAATGTATGTCATTATGTCAGCCTAAAAAAGATGGGTAAACTATTCGACAAATAAAAAGGTGGGTGAACTGAGTTTAGGTAACTTTACCCTCCACAACATCCCTCGTTTTATTCCTCCTCTTGTACTGTCACAGGCACGTGAGACATTCCTCTTGGGTGAGCTGAATTCTCCTGCTGAAAAAAAAAATAGGACAGCCCATTCCTCAGTAATACAAAACAACAATGAATACTTTACAGTACTTGTACTGTTACAAATGACAATTAATACATTTTCGCACCAATGGGGTGCAAGGATCCCCAAGTTGCATAAAGGGGATCCTGGAGATGCACTAGAATTAGGAATAGCTGTTACTTCATTTAGTGAAAAAATATAAGATCAATCAAATATCATTTGGGGTTGTTATTGTCTCATAAATAATTAATTAAATAGTGTGAACATTTCACAAATAAAATAAGATCCACCAATATGTATATTACAAATAAAATAACTGGTTCACAAATATGTTTTGTATGTTACAAACATATACAAACAATACCATGGCAGGCTGTGAACTGACAAGCATGTTCAGATAAAAACATTTCCACGTTTCCCTGTTTATTATTCAGTGAGAAAAATATACCTAGTCTATATTTTGGGATGTGAGAGTGTGTGTAACCAAGGGGTTTTGATTTCAATAGGTTTAATTACTTGTCTTTACTTACAGTGGCAGCAGAGTGTCCAGTGGTAAACAGGGGCAATATGCTAGTTTTTGCACTGCACTTATGTTAACTCTCTATCTGTGAGTGTTGAGCAGTTTTACACATCTCCAATTAAAAAGTGTTACTAACACAAGTTACTAATACATGCAAGTTTGGAGCAAATTGTAGAATTGTAACGTTAATTTTCGCAACGGGAGGCTCTGTCGTATTGAGTATAATGCTACTGGTCTACTGGTCTGTGCATTATGTGAATTAGAGATCGATTTAGATCAATTTCTATACATTGACCAACTATTGATTTAGTGGCGGATGTGCCAATATGGGGAACACTGGGGTTGTTATCTGTTCTCATGGGATGGTTATCCCATTCTTCCCTGATGGCATCGAGGCTGACTTGTATGCGTGGTATAAAAACACAAGTACAGCAGAAGAGGTGGGTGAAGTTGCTCAAATCTAGAAGTCCATAGTCCTCAAAACAATGTAGGATTTCATAATACACCTTGGTTACACACACTCTTTCATCCTGCCAGAGACACTAAACTCTGATAAGACCATTTGTATCTGACAATTGGTGGAAAATTCATAGCATTACATTACATTACAGCATTTAGGAGACGCTTTTATCCAAAGCGACTTACATACATTACATTACAGCATTTAGGAGACGCTTTTTATCCAAAGCGACTTACATGTCATACCGTTGGCGGAGGCAGCCATGCAAGGTACCAACCTGCTCAACGGGAGCAATTTGGGGTTAGGTGTCTTGCTCAAGGACACTACGACAGATTTTTTCCCGGGAGGCGCTAGACTCGAACCGCCGACCTTGCAGTTGCGGGGCGGGAACTCTACCTCCTGAGCTACTGCCGCCCATCACACCATGCACCACACTACACACAAACCAGCAACTGTCTTTCCTCCTATATTGTTTCATTATAGGCTCCATGTACAAATGCACCTGGAACCTCAATTTTAAGGTTTGCAAGGTAACTCCTATATGAATGCATTACTACACTAATTACATTTTCTATGATGATATTGGTCAAAATAACACTTTGGCTAATATTATATAATAGAAGGAGAGATATTACTTGATGACATCCTTCAGGGGCACAAAGTCATCCACTAATCTCTGTAACTTGACATACGTTTTTTGAACAGTCAAAATAGAGATAGTGAGCATATATGAAATAAAACATTTATGATAAGGGATTCACTTTGGATTGTTGCTCAGCTTGCACAGGGCGGACCGCACAGAGCAACGGCAGTGAAAATAAAATGAGTTGTTTGAAAATATAGTCTAGGTACATTTTGCTCACTAAATAATAAACAGGGAAATATGGACATTTGTTTATCTGATCATGCTTGTCAGTGCACAGCCTGCCTGCCTGCCTGAACAACTCTACTACTGTCACGATCTACTGAGGAGACTCAAATGCACGACTCAAACTTGGTAGTGTAGATGTAAGGGATTTTATTTACATGGTAATTCCAGAGTCTGTAGGGGGTTGGGAAATAGTCCAGTGGGGAAATGCCAATAAGGGGCTGAACGGCTGGCAGGGGGAGATCCAGGAAAACGGACAGGCAGGCAGGCAATGAGCCTAAAGCACAAGAAAGCAAGGTTCAGAGAAATATCCAGAATAGCACAGCGTGGAAGCATGTGTAATCATATAACGATCTGGTGTACGGGAAGCCGGGGTTTATATACACTGCAGTTGATGAATTTGATGGAAGGCAGGTGTGTAGAGCCCTCAGGTGATCTGGAGCCAGGAACAGGTGGAAGCCACGCCCACGCCAGCACACATACGCAGACAAACAGAGAGAGAAACAAGCAAGGGAGTGCTGGAAACACATGGGGAGAGGGAAACACAAGAGACACTAGGAACTCAGCAGGAAAACAGTCACAACTGTGACAACTACAAACTTGGCATTGGGCACAACTAAACTGATGTTTGCAGCTGCTTGAACGTCCCACCTCCAGGTGACAGGAAGAATGTGTTGTGATTGGTTGGAGTAATGTGTGTCTTAGCCAAAGAATATCTTCAAATCTGATTGGCCGGAGTAAACTATTTGGGGTTCAGTTTGCTCGTCTTGCTGTTAGGATTGACTCGAAAATCTACAAACGGATGCAAGCGATTCCACACATGGCTGCTGATGCTTTACATACAAAACATATTTGTGAATCAGTTCTTTTGTTTGTAACATACAAAACATATTTGTGGATGTTATTTTATTTGTGAAATGTTCACACTATACTTTTATGAGACAATGATGACCCCATAAGAGCATAACAACGACTGATCCTAGGTTTCACTGATCACTGTTAACAGTTGCAGTTCTACATTATACAATATCTAACAACAAAAACATTCTGAGATTGGATTCCATTGGACAAAATCTTATGAAATGGGGTTTGTGGGACATGGGGCAATTCTATGGTTTGAATATTACTGGGGCTCAACCTTTGACCTTGAATGAGACTTTTGGAAAGGAATCCTTATTCAAAATCCTTATCTTCAACCAAAAGTAATCTGATACACGTTTGATTTAAAAGCATCAGTAAGTCGTTGGCACTGAAATTGTCAAATAAAATAATAGAGGGTGAATGCTTTTTTAAAGTCAAAATGTTGTACCTTGAGTTTTATATCTTCACATACATTTCTGAAATTCAGTTTTGATCAAATTTGAAATTGTTTTGTAGCACAAGAATATGTGTAAAATCATCAAGGGGATCAATACTTTTTCTAGCCACTGGTCTTTGCTGCTAATTCAGCCATTGTAGTACGGATGAGAAATCATGTCATGTCAAGTCTGATTTATTTATAAATTGATTTGAACAAACACAAAGGACACACTTATAAAGAAGAGATTCAAACAAGAAAAAAAGCACATCACCACCATGGGCCAGAGCGCTGTGTGTGTGTGTGTGGGCGTACGTATGCGTCTTCACATTTGTGAGTAAGCAACTGGGCATTAGGGCTGTCCGCAGAAAAGGAAAGTAAATGACAGACTGCAGGGAAGGAAACAAAGGGAAAGGAATGGTTGGTGAAGTGGGAGTAAGGTATCGAGTGTAAGCGGTGCTGCTGTTAAAAATGTAAATAAATGTATCTTGAATCTGGACTTAAAGCTGGAATCCGGGACTTTTTGGTTGGAGAAGCTCTCCATAGAAAACTATTGACATTTTTGACCGAGTAGGACAAAAGTCTGCTAACTAACTAACGTTAGCCGCTAGCTAGTTAGTATACTACATATAGTACATAGTGTACTATGACATAAGACTACAGTCAGCAATTACAAGATTTACACCACCATTTACAAACCATTTACCCATCTAGGCACTGTCCAACATTTTCTAGTGAACAGTTCACCTTGACGTTACACTGACGTTTTTCTGTCTCACCCAACTTTCACTGACTTCCTAAAGCTCTACTGCCTTTTTACATATACTGTTAGTAAAGACCACCAGTCCATCCTGCTTTAATACTACTCCACCTCATTGGGAACTCATAAAAGGTTTTGAAAAGGTCACACAAAAAGCCACCTCCTCAGGCTCGCACACCATAAAGAACATTTTCCAGTTGACCTACCAGACAGCTTAGGAGGTAGATAATGCCATCATGAATGCCACCATCCCCTTCTGAACATGCTTAATATCCACTGGGATGCACCGTACAGAACCAAATCCTACCATAAGGTCCAAAGTAACATAGCAAATAGAAGTGAGACCTTGTGTGTCTGAAATGTAAGAGACAAAGCATATTTCTCCTGCAGGATATTTTTCACTGTTTATTTTTCATTGTCTTTACACCAACTATTATGTCAGCCACCCAAGTCCACCGTTAGACGTCCAAGACGGTTGCTTTGAAATGGCAATAAGTATTTTTACTGCCCTCTAGCTGACAATGACCATAACATGTGTGTGGTTTTGGAACAAAAACTCCAGACCCATGACACAGCTTTGGTCCGTCTACTCTCTGGCAACAGGGAACATCATGGGAAAGTACTGGTACTGTCAAATGCTATAGCTTCTGATTATATTTGTTTACTCACTTCACATTTTTGCTAAAATGTAGTTAAAGCAGAGGTAGGTGACTTTGGAGAAATGAGCAACAATTTGAAAGAATACAACAAGTAATTGCTTGTTATATTTTTTTATTTATCACATCATGTTTTAGAGTTGATAGTTCATGTGGTTAGCATTTTTTTTATCACACATAGATTAGCTACCAGTTACAAAGCCATAGCTACCCAACACCAGTTGACTCTTCTGTGGATATATTAGTTTTTCAGGGTGTGCGCATGTGTGCGTGCGTGATTGACAGGTAGTTGGGACGCCTCCTGGCCGAGAGCTCGCCTTATTGGTTGAGGCCTACCGGGAGCAGTGAGACTTTTGAGAGCCTGAAAGCAGAGGCAGGGGCGATCACAGAGGCCTGATCTTCTGACATTTTTACCAAATAATACAACAAGAAAGTTGCTTTAAGCTACTTGATGGTGTAATTAATTAAGCGAAACCGCAGCCATAGTCACTTATTCTCTGGAATTTCACGTTATGCGAACACAAGTCTACATCACGTCATGAGTGGAAATATTTAAATGACCTTTCTTTTATATTTGGCCTACACACCTGCCTCTAACACACTTTTCAAGGTGAACATTTACACTGGAAGAACAAAATGATCATCCACTTATTATACAGCTATGAAAATACAGCATTTTGAGACAGATCTCCTGGTGGAATGAAAGGAATCACCGTTACACTCTCCCCTTCCAATGTAACGCTCACTTCTGAGTGACGTTTGAGGATACAGTGTTGTAATACAGTGTTGACTAATGCGAGGTCCAATACATCCATCTTTACCATTCTATTGGAGAGTCTGGTACATGGAGTTTTACATGGATCTGTGAATGAGCCATTGCAACTATGCACTATGTACTACGCTGCCTTATCCCAGTGAAACATGTTGGTCTGCATCCACTGTTTACTTTCGGTTTCCAGTGTATCTATATTCAATTTCCTTTACATCAAACTCTTCTTGAACAGCCTGCAGCATACCTTGAACAGACATATCCCAGTATCACAAATACAATGAAGAATAAAGAGCAACAAACAGATTAACATTAAAGGGGAGAAAGAGGTCTGGTATTTGTTTTTGGATTTCTGAGAAGTCAATGTTATATGTTACAATTAAACTACTAGCCATATCAGAGGAATTATGTTAACACTTATTACAAAGCTTGTAATAATGTTGATAGCCTTCCAGTAACATGACCAGAGTGAGTATTTGATACTTTACTCACCTTACAAAATTGTCAAAATCCATAGCCAGCTATCGTTAAAAATGAATGAGACATTGACATAAGGGCCCAAGAATGTTATATGTATTGCTCTAGGTAGCACGGATCATTACCCATTAATGCTGCAAGGCTTATTACACTGATTCTTAGATTTAATCACAGCTTTGTGGTACATCTGGTCCATTCTACGAATATGTGAATAAAAACCAAAAAAATGCATGGCTTTAGTGGTTCGTTGAAGCTTATGAAAAATTTGATTAGTGGATTGAGCAAGTTGGGTCAAAATTCTGGGTTGTTTGGATTCTTTCACTGGGTAATTGAACAGTTTCATTGTCAGTGATGTGTGCTGCTAGGTCACCGGTACCCAGCAGCTGGGTCAAAGTTCGTGCCACACCGGTGTCTCCGTCTCCAGTGAGCTGATGGACAAGTCTTCAGCTGAAGGCAACTACTTGCAGTTCAAATAAATATGACATTCCCACGTATGCTAAAAATCCCTTGCAGAATTGTGTTAGCTAGTGTCTGCTTGCTGGTTAACAGAGTTGCTTGGCTTGGGAAGAGACTGGTGACTTGCGATTGGCTGAACGGTGAGGGGCGGAATGCGCCTTCCAAGTATCATAGACCTTTATCTACTATTTATCTCAGATGAAGGAGGGTTGTGTGGTGAGACGTTTCACCGAGTTGCCTTTTAAACCTGGTTTTGCTGGGTTCTTGAGTAATTTGAAGGGGTTAAGAATTCCCGGTTGCCATTGCTCTATTTATTATCATTCATCCTTTGTTCTTGCTTTAGGGAGTGTGAAAAGCTCTTTGGTTATCTGTCTGGTAGTATGCATGTTTATCATAACTGCATGTGAGATGCTTGTATAAACGATCGCCTCTTAGATGTAACCTCGTCTTGTTGGATCATCAGCCCTCGGTTGGAGGACCTAAAGGACCTCAGTTATGAGAAATGTTCTCTGGGGCTAGACCATGTAGAGCTTTGTAGGTGATCAGCAAGATTGTAAAATTGATCCAAGACAGACAGAATAATAAAGTAAGTGTGTTATTGCCAAAGCAAGCACGCTAAAATCTTTTTAGAATCACAAGACAAAACAAGTTACATGTTACTGATTGGCCCAGGGGGGCGACATGTTTACTGCTGCCTTGTAATTTCTTCCCCCCAATTATCTACATTGCGTTTCCTTGACCTCCCAAGTTCTTGAACAGGCTAAACAGGCAACAGTATCACAGTATCACAGTATCACAAAAGTCATGTTATAATAGTTCAGTAGTCAAGAATAAAAACAAACATAAAAACTATCCTTAGAAATGACAAAGGAGGTCTTTATTTATTTATTTTGTATATTTTTTTATAAGTCAGTATGTTACAAGTCAAATAAATTGTTTCAGTTTTATTTCTCTAGCCAAATCTCAGAAATGGTGTTCATCACATGACCGTCCTGGTGGCTCAGTGGGCTCATTAAAGCTTGTGAAAAAATGAGTTGGCACTAAGCTGTGCTGAAAGCTGTGAAACACACTTCAACAAAAGAGTGTTAATCCAGTATCATTACATGCCCCTTTGACTTTTTCACTCATTATGAATTAAAGAGAAGACTAAACATTGTTAAGCACTACTACTCTGAGACGCTTGACACAAGAGGACAAAGACCTTATGAACCACTGTGCTTTCTAACAGGCACTCTTGTTGTCCACGTGCTTCCTGAAGAACTCCTGGACTCTTGCCCACAGGTCCAGTTGAGCCTCAGAGTGGGCTTTTGGTTCCCCACCAAACACCACTGAATGCCCCACAGCTGGGTGGAACCCAGACGGACAATGAGGCATGTAGGGCACTTCCAAGAAGTGTCCAGCTTTGGGGTATTTAACCACCTCAAACGTTTCTTTGCCATGACTCCTCAATGTCGCAGTAGCCCGCTTGGCAAAAAGAGAACTGTTCCAGTTGTGGTCGTCTTCAGAGACCGCAAAGAGGAACTGGCAGCTGGCACGTTCTATTGGAATCACAGAAGCCCGGTTCTTTTCCAAGATGGGGTCCGGTAAGACATCCCTTATATCTAGAAGCCCAGAGGCAGTGAATTTAACATTCTGTACGTCTGGCGTAAGGGGGGGGATAACAGTGTCTTTGTAGTGTAATGGGATCACGGTATTTGCGTTGCAGCCATTTATACAGACGCTTGCCGAGATCCCAGAGAGAAAAGACGACATTGACAAAGCCAAGCCGCCGCTATGAGAGATCGATAAGATGCCTATCCCCGGGCCTTTGACCTGAACAGAGAGGGCTTGTGTGATTAATTCTGATTAGAATGGTATTTTCTCTACACCAGTTAAAATGTCCTATTTCACAGGGTACGTGATACAAAATACAGTCAATCGATAAATAGTAACCGTCACAAGCTCATGTGTAAAATTGGCCTAAGTGTCATCTGACAAGACAACTGGGTGAGAGCAAAGTTTTGTCTCAGCTCTTCCTCTGAAGATTCCTCCAACTAGAGTTTGACGGTTCCAGTTACTGCAGCTACGGTATACGTGCAGCGCTGTGCACTGCTGAGCTGCTGAAAATGAATGTTGCATCAAGTAGCTGTACTAATTTGCTGAGCGATTGTCTGCGAGGCAACTGTCCAAATAAGAAGCTACTTTACTATTATGGACTGACTGTTGTCAAGGTTTTTCTCAAATTCAGTGCATGTGTTGTAAGATTGGTGCATGCGTTTTCTCAATTCGCAGTGTTTTTGAATTCGCAGCGTGCTGGGCTCTGCCGGCCACTGTACACGTATACAAAACATATGCAGACATAAACTTAAATGGACTGTTTCCGTCCCATCAAGTATACTGGTAGCATTCTTTAAGTTGATTTTAAGTATACTTAGAAGTATACTTCTATGAACTAAAAAGTGGGCCAATTCAGTCCCAACGAGTAGCAAAAAAGTATACGTATAAGTACACTTTTTTTGTTAGCCACACTAGCCTATAGCTATCCAATCTAGTTAGCTGCCCTGTTAACCTTATGAGTGTGAATGCCAGTGTCATGAATTAACAAAAAACAAAGTCAATGCCATTTGTTTTATTCATATTTTGAGTTCTTTCTTTGCTATTCAACTTTGCCAGCTAGCTAATTTGTGCACTGAAAAACAGTGGTTCTTTGGCTCCAACCATAGAGGTTTAACTCAACATAAGTTCATATCTACTTTCAGAGCGGCTCTGCCTGTGAGACATGTTTGCATAACTTAAACTCAAATCTGCACATAGCATGTGGTTGAACTAACTTGAATGCACATACTCAAGATGAGCAATTTGCGGAGGAGCTTGGGAACAATATTTGGTTCCACCCAGTTGTCTGTCAGATAGCTTGCACACCAGCCTGTCGCTCCCATGTGTGAATTCCAAATAGCCAGTAGATGGCAACATTGATATAGCACACAAAAATATGGGCCTGAATGCATTCTTCGTCATTTTACACGTTATACAATTATAAGACACTTTTCTTAGAGCGTCTACACTAACTACAACAGAAGAATAAACTTAAATCCCTATATCACTAAAATCACAAGTAGTGAATAATAGAGTGCAAGGGGTGTAAAACTAAAAACATGTCACACAGATGGTAAAAACTAATTATTTGACTTCCTTAAATCTCCAGTACTCACCTGTGGCTGTCTCCTCAGAAAGGTTACAGCTTCTTCAAAGTACTCCAAGTCAAAGTGTTTAGGGGGAGTTTTAGGTAAATCCTGGTAACCATAGTAGGCCAGAGCCAGAACGACAAAACCTTTATTTGCCAAGAGACTAGCTCTGGGTTCACTAAGGCCTCCGCCAAAGGTGTACAAATCCAGAACCCCTGGGAATGGACCCTTTCCTAGAGAAAGCAGGGAAATAAAGTGTGTATAAAGAGAGCAGGGAGGAAGCCAGAGCGGACGGGGAGTGGAGAAAGTGAAAAACAGAATCACAGCACACAACTAACCCGGTGGTAAGAAGAGGACTCCTCTTATTCTGCCTTCTTGCACAGGTATTCTCCTCATGCCCTCGGTCATGTATCCTCTCTCGTTGGTTTCAGAGGCCAAGACCTCACCGGTATCCCCCCTCAGTGCATCTATCTCCACCAGGGTCGGACTCAGCACATTCTTCTTCAGCAGTTTACTATGTGGAGTCTCTGGTGCCATGGCCCAAAACAAACCCATGGGTTCCACTCCAGTGTAGCTTCCTCCCAGAGAGGGAGAACGGTGGACATCTACCTGGCCCCTGTCATCTGCTGTGTACAGGGCAGAGGCCTTGAAAATACGCCCTCTGTCGTCAACAAGTCTGGACCTCAGTTCCACTTGCTGGTGAGGAGCAAGTCCCTCTACTTTCACCGTAAGCAGTTGATCAAAGAAACAACGAAAGCTAGGGAGAAGTTTTACGCGGATCCGTGAGTACGCCATTATATTTCTTCTGGACGGGATCAGGAACTCAGTGTGCTGACCAGAATGTCCTTTGCCTCAGTCTTGTTGCTGCGGTTCTGTTGCATCTCTGCGGGGGAATCAAGAGATCAAACAAAGGTCAGAACATTCAGAACTGACACTTCGCCTCTGAACACCTCAGCACTACCAAACTTCCTGAAATTCTAATTAAATTCCAATTCCTCCATTGAATTGGAATTCATTCATGAATTCACCCCAAACCTGACTCACACAATGAGAGTCGATGTATTCACTCTATGCAATACGCTATAAGCTATGTTTGCTAGTGGTTCCACCGTTAACTAGCAACCCAAGTTCAAAAACGTTATTGTATCCTGCATGGAAGAGATGGAGGCAGCTGACAGTCATGCACACATATTTAGAGGGCCACGGGCTCAAGTCCACAAAAAGCGCATCCTTTCCATCCACTTTAACCACATCCTTCTGAACTGAAGAAAGTAGTTCTTTACCATGACAATCACTAAGCTTCCTCACAATGCCACCATTACTTCAATCAAAGCCAACACTGACCTTGGCACTAGAGGTCAGCACTGCAATGGTAAATGGCCCTTAGATCAAAATACGTTCGATTTGTGTGCTATGAATTTGAGTAGGAACCATTTTTAGTTAGTTATTTTAGTCACAGCAGCACTACTACACGGTCTACAAAAAACAAGACACCTTACGTCAGCATGCTTTAGGTCACATTGTGAGGACGACATTGGAAAAGCACCATCAATATATAACTATATACTCTTTGATCGCATGCAGGCCAATTCAAACGCCATGACACAAACAGACAGCATGACAAATGTCACATTTGTCAGCTGAAACAAAACGAAATTAAAGAAGCACTAGCAACACTATGGACAACGTCATCACGTGCTTTAGTGAGTCTTCAGCTGACGGCACGGCACAGTATATTCAGAGAGGGCGAGCACGTCAACCAACACAGAGGCACGCTGCATTCATGCTTCCTGGGACTATTGAAACATGGTGCTGGTTATTCGCTAACGCGTTGAGTATCGTTGTTGGACAAACTGACTATGCAGCCACTAACGTGTCTCTCTGTTTTATTTGACGACGCACAAGGTCACATCCTTAACTTAACGTTAGTACTCTGGAGTAGGGATGGGCGGGCTGATACTGTGGTATCGATACTTCGATACTCACACTGCGACTCGTTTGGTGTCGATTCCTTTCGAAAAGTATCGGTTTCAACGTTGTTTTTCACCCGAAATGCGGCCGCGTCACTGCCGCGTCTCCTCTGCACTTTTCGTGTCGCATAACATGTTTCTGCCGGTGAACAACAACAGAGGTGAGACCTGGGACGCCGCCGGCGCACGTCACGTGATCGACGAAACCGCTGAGGAGGTTTGCAAATATATTAATTTGCGGGACACCTCGCGTCCGGATTGCAAACATTACCAGATGCCACTGAATTCGTGTTGACAAATATCCCTGCGTAAACACTACTACTTCTGTTGTTATTACTTCCGTACTAACAAAGCACGACACTGCCATCTAGCGTTCGGTGGTCTACTGCAGAATCACCAACGCAGAACAATATGCTTGCACCGCCGTATAATTTACCACTATGTGATGGCCACAAACATCCCCTCTTTCATGTGTCCCCGCTCATTGGTTTTAGAGGCCAAGACGTCCCCACTCAGTGTATCGATTTCCACCAACGTGGGGCTAGAATTGTAAATGATTTATTTGTATTATAGGGGATCAAAATGAAAACATCTGCAGGAGGAAGACTAAATATAATCTTGAGATAATAATCTCTTCCCCATAACTTTACTGAAATAATAACTACAATCAGATGAGATGCGGTCCTCTCTTCAGGAAGTGGCAGCTCTATACGTCTGTTAATGCTGTTCTATATCACGTTATACGTGACAACACAACGGTCATAAGAAACGTCCCAGCTACATGTGTGTAGGAAAGACAAGCAGCCACTAGATGCCGACATTGGCGCAGATAATAGAAGCGTGAGAAAGGTCGAGAGCCTGAAAATACCTTGCTGTATTTTCTTCTTTTATAGGAGCAATCCTTTGCACGAACCTCTTGTCATTCTTCTGAACACAACAACTCCAGAACAATACACAACAGAACCTTCATACTGACACCACAGGATTCCCCTATAGAGTAGATGATCTGATTATACGTTGGAGCACCTTGGCAGGACATTAGGCAGCTCAACTGGTAGTGGGGAGTGGAGAAAGTGATAGAGGAGTCAATAGAATCAAACGAATAGCTGTCAAAAACTGCAATCCCATGGTTCAAAAACGAGTGTGATGAAGGTCGTCTACACGGACACTGTATGGTTTTTCACTAATGAGTACAGATCAATTTTTTGGACACCATCCTATCCTAGTGTGCATTTTGAAGCATAACAAAATCAATGCTTACATAAAAGTAATACTGATATCAGTGTAAAATAATACCAAATGAAATGACTGTGCAAACTTTTATTGTATTTTTTCAACGAAAAATAATACTATAAGCGAAATGTTTCACCATCCAAAAAGAAAGAAGCTTGTCTAACCTAAATATTGACTTTATATGAGTGTAATCGACTACATAGTTAGCTCCATCTTTCCGGGGACCGCTAGACACTTTGTCCCTGTCCTCTTATTACTTGGCGTGACAACGGCTAAGAGGCTAAAGGGTTGAGATCAAAGATGGTTTCTCTTTGCTCTTACTTTCAGTACCGTGTGAACTGAGGTCAGGCAATAGAGGACATCTCATCCTTTGTCCCCGCTGAGGAAACTGAAGTAACCAATGTTGTGTTGTGGACAAAGCGTCTCGCACAAATGAATCTCTGACACTTTGCTTATCTCTGCTCTGGTAGATTAATAGTTGGGTTTCTCTAATCAAACAGGTAAGTACGTCACACAATAATCAAATGCCTTAATCAACGTCATTATAGCAGCGTCCTGGGCTGCATCAGCATTTGGTGTGGCTAAAAGCATCCGCACCTCTAAATGTCATGGTTAGTTTTAGTTACACCCCCACTTGATGGTTAAATTAAAATACATTTGTTTAAATCTTCTTCTTTTTTTACAGATTTAAACTTTTGCACTTTTATTTTGAAGGCTGAATGCCCAAACTGGAAGTCTTGGTCTTTGTTATTCTGGCCATTCGTGGTTTGTGGATTCCTTGATATACAGGCGCAAGAACTGACTCAAAAGTAGGGATGGGTATCGTTAGGATTTTATCGATACTACTACTCTTATCGATACTGCTTATCGGTTCGGTACTTTATCGATACCCTTATCGGTTCTTATTTATTATTATCCTCTGTCATCCTTTCTTTAGTTGCTAGCGTGAAGTAGGGCTGTTCCATATGATGATAAATATCATTTCTATCGTAGATATTTCCCTCTATCATTTCTATCGCCATTGCCGCAAAAAAGCAGCAGAACTGCTTTATGGCTGTATTTTACGTCATTCCCGACCCCGCTTTACATTTTGTACACGTGGACTGGAATAACAAACACACACAGAGCAGCGTGACAGAACGAAACTATGTTGCATTTTTTTGCCTGTTAAACAACAGTTTTCAGTCGCACTAATTATTCCACTGATTTACAACCAGAAAAACGTTTTATGCGATGGCTTATCACGAGCGTGGCTCTGTATGTAATCTGGACCGCTTAGCCTCCATCATCATTTTACAGTAACCATCTGCTGATGATGCGGCTAACATAGAAAAGGACTATCCACTAGGGATGGGCTGATGGAAACTGGCATCGATACTTCGATACTCGCATGCTACTCATTTGGTATTGATGTCCTTTGAAAAGTATCAATTTAAAAGTTATTTTTAATCCAAAATGCGTCACTCAGTTTCACTACGAGGTGGGAAATTCCCCAGTTCCAGTAAGGCAGCATTACAATCTCCAAGAAGTGAGACAGCATCATGAAGGGGCTTTAGTTTCATGGACTTTACAGTTTACAATGTCCAGAGGTTTTTCAACATGTTCCCAAAAAACAAACTGACGTCTTGCACTATTTTCTAAAGCAATTCAGAGCCTTTTTCCATTTCTGATTGTTGGTTTACTTTTACTTATTAATTAATATATGGTTGTTTGTCTCTTTTGGTCGTTTCTCTTCTGATACACTGCTGTAGTTTGTTGGTCATGTTAAATAAAAAGACCATTCATGTAACTGCTTTGGGGTCAGTTCTTAATGTAAACATTAATATTTTAATAATGCACCAGGTTCAGGCCGTCACTGTAAATAAGAATTTGTTCTTAATGACTTGCCTGGTTAAATAAAGGTTAAAAAAAAGAAAGAAAAAAAAAGGTTAGAGGGTTCCTCGTACAATTTACAGCATTAGTTATCTGAGAATCTCTTTCATATCCATGCATAGATATTGAATCAAATCAATTTGGGAAATCAGTGGTGATACCCAGCCCTAGAGGTGTGTGGTTATTTTATAATATTATTTTAATATATTATTACTCAACAGAATACTCAGTTTTAATCATTTCTAATTGTTACGCCCAGCAAAATCATTCTGAAAAACACATTACTGGTCACAAAACAACCCATTACAGCGCTAACATTTATTGTAGCCTATTCTAATGAAACAAAACATTCACAGCCACTAAAGAAAATCAAAATGGACATTAATTATGTCTTATTTCCCTATTTTCTTCATCACTGCTTTAACTGGCAGTTTACTTTTTGGCAGATGATCTCCCATAGTGTTATTTTTCTTTGCTGTAGCTCATCCAGATGTTTCTTTGCCTCTTCCACTAACACCTCTAATTCATTTTGTGGTTGCGGTTCTGTTGCCCGTCCAAACTCTCCATGGTGCAAACCATTAAACACGCAACACCCTCATACCGCTGTCTCCACCACGTTTGTACCCGTTGTCATTTACATAATTATTTTTAGTAAATCACTAGCGCAAACTTTTAGAACGCACATGTACATTTGTCGTTTATTTGGATCTTAGTAACGTTAGATCCGGACCCAAGAGTAGAGCATCGAGTGTCTGTCAGACGGTAGACACGAACACTCCAGCTAAGAAACACCACACTGCCTTGCTAGCTTCTCTCATTGACTCAATTCAAACAGCTGCTGACACTAGTTGATGTTACTGTAGCTACCGTTAGCTAGCGTTATCTAGCTAACCGCTAGTGAACATAAAGAGCGACCTGTAATTCAACACAGAGAAAATTAAGACTGGTGACGATTCTAAATGTGATTCATTGTATTGAGAGATGTTAACATATCCTTTGTTTGAGCTACTTACCGGAGGTCAGCCACCTTCGACAGACTGTCAGATACACACACACACACACACACAGACCTGCATC
>OMOT01081092.1:0-14511 GCA_900312575.1 Acanthochaenus luetkenii
ATTCTCTATCAGGTCTCTGTATTCCTCCTCATTGTCCTCCGTAATACAGCTGACAATGGAGGAGTCGTCCGAGAACTTCTGTAGGTGGCACGTTTCGGTGTTGGAGCAGAAGTCCGAGGTGTAGAGGGTGAATAGAAATGGTGACAGTACGGCTCCTTGGGGTGCGCCGGTGTTGCTCATCACCACGTCTGACAGGCAGCCCTGCAGGCGGACGTGCTGCGGTCTGCCAGTGAGGTAATCTGTGATCCAGGCCACGAGGTTGTGGTCTACCTGCATCTCCAGGAGCTTCTCCACCAGCAGGGGGGGCTGAATGGTGTTGAAGGCACTGGAGAAAGAAAAAAACATGATTCTCACAGTGCCCCCCGGCCTCTCCAGGTGTGAATAGGCCCTGTGGAGCAGGTAGATGATGGCATCCTCCACGCCGATGTGGGCCTGGTGTGCAAACTGCAGTGGGTCCAGGGAGCTGCAGACCAGGGGCCTGAGGTGCTGCAGAACCAGTCTCTCGAAGGTCTTTATGACATGTGGGGGGCGCAGTGGTTAGCACTGTCGCCTCACAGCAAGAAGGTCCTGGGTTCAAATCTCGCCAGGCCCTTTCTGTGTGGAGTTTGCATGTTCTCCCCGTGTTCGCGTGGGTTTCCTCCGGGTGCTCCGGTTTCCTCCCACAGTCAAAGACATACAAATATATGCGTTTGTGTGTGGTGTGGTGCATGGTGCATGGTGTGATGTACTATGTATATGATGCATGCTTGTATAAAAGGGCTATATCAATAAAACTTGATTGATAGATAGTTTGAAGGGACGGGTGTTATTTCTTCCCCATCACTCATTCATTGCTGAAGTCTGAGTCTGCAAAGAAAGTCTTTAAGCCAGTCTAGCACACAGATAGTCAACATGAACATTCAATTTAAATTTATTGTCCATTTGTACGCCCAAATACTTATAGGAGCCCACCTGCTCAATTTCTCGGTCACCAACGGACTCTCACTTCCCTGGGGTCGAATATCATTTCTTTGGTTATATTAGTATTAAGAATGAGGTGGTGACTGTCGCACCAGACCTGAAAGGTGGCGACCTCTCTGTGGTAAACCAAGGGGCCGTCGTCCCCACGCAGCAGACTTAATATAATTGTGTCATCTGAAAATTTGATGACATAATTATTAGGCTGGGTGCTTTTGCAATCATTTATGTTCAATGTGAAGAGGATGGGTGAACTCACGCAGCCGTCAGATACCCCTGTGCTACAGTGTTTGACCTCAGAGAGAGAACCATTGACCTTCACTTGTTGAGATCGATTTAATAATAAAAGGATTAACCTGCATGTCATTTCACTTCTGGACAAGCAGGAGTGGCCAGATAGTGTTGAAAGCTGAACTAAAACCTGCCTCTAAATGCTTGCTGATTTACGTGAGTCACACTGTGCTTCGCCCCTCCCTGTATGCGAACTGAAAAGGAGCCACCTCTGTCTTGAGCATGTTTACTATCACTCTCTCAAAACACTTCATTACTACACTTGTTAACGCTACCGGTCTAAAGTCATTGTTGGCAGAGGGGCGTGATACTGTAGATACAGGAAGAATGACTGACTTTTTCCAAAGAGCTGGAACAATATGACTGTCAAGGGACTGTTGAAAAATAGGGCACCATGCAGCCACTAATTCTGATTAGCTTTTTTTGGGCAGGAAGGCAGGCAAGCCATCCGCTACTACCCATTGATTTCTTATTGCATACTTTACTAAAAATGGACAGAACCTACTGAAGTGAAGAGTAGTGACCTACTTTTCTACAATTTTCATGCAAATCCATTTTGAGATATCCTGCCAACAGACAGACAGACAGGCAGACAGACAGATGGAGGCGAAAACATTACCTCCCACCAACTCCATGGGCGGAGGTAATGAAATTCTCTAACAGCTTCTTAAGGCAGGGTGACCCACTGCCACCTATTCAATGGTAGGGGACATCTTGGATACATTAGGCCTTTAAATGAAGAAGACAATAACATTCCATTGCAGGTTTTACAGACTGTTTACAGTTTTATGTAGCTGTGGTCAGGGAGGAACCTCCATCATATTGGCGTTGGATGACAAGACAGGCTGATATCTGATATTTAATATAACACCTATATTGGTGTAACTATATAATATCTATATTTGTCTCCTATAGAAAGCAGCCAAGGCACTGAAGGCTCTAGCGCAGCAGAAGGCAGAGGCCCAGGCTGACCTGCAGCCCCTGCTGTCCAAAGACCCCAGTGCTACCTCAGCTCTGCCACTCAAACTCAGCACTGCCAACAACAAACACGATGGTATCAGCGCCCTTGCTGACCTCTACACCAAAAAGTAAGCCTATGGTGGGCGTAGAAGGATATAGACATTGCATACATGTTCATCCTGGGTATCCCCTCGTACAAGCAGTCCAAACAGGTAAAACCAAAGGTTGTGCCTGCTCAGTTGATTTGAAAGAGAGTTGGGTGGGTTGAAAGGAGTTATGTTTGAGTCTGCAACTGAATCTCAGTAAACATGTAATAAAAACGACAACGGTACAAACACAGTCATCCACTGCCTTTTCTCAGAGCTACCGCATCTCTCAACCTGGAGAGTCAGATTAAGAAGGTGGACGGCATCGGCTCTGGTTTTGAGAAGAAGCTGAGTGAAGATGGTGCCATTTCTGATGCTCCAAATGCTATCCAGGCCCATGCTCAAAAGATTCAGGTGAGGAACTTGCATTTCCACATCCTTAATAAAACGTTCCCCTACTCCATAAAAGGCAACAGATTGATTCAACAACTTGATCCTGAGATCGCAATCCTTCGACTCTGACTGATCGGTTTCAAACTGCATATTTCCTTTGCTCTATCTAGAGCCTGCGTACGAGTGTTGCAGGAGCCCAGGATGAGATGAAGAAGCTGGGTCAGGACCTGGAGACCACAGAGCAGCTGTGTAGCTCTCTCCAGCAGGGCTACCAGGAGTACTGTCCTGACATCCGACGCCAGGGATCGCAGGTTAAGCAGCTGCAGAACCGCTACGCAAACGTTAACAACCAGCTGAAGGAGAGGTGTGAATCAGACAAATCATTTCAACCACTTTGGGCATTTACTCTAGCTCGGATAGTAAGCCAAATGAGGTTTTGCACTCTCACGCACATCTGTTACACCAGGCAAAATCTGTTGGATTGAGGTCATTTAATCAATTTCAAATGCTAATTTTACCTGTATTGGATGGGAAGCAGGAACCTATGTAATACATAATTTACAGATTTGTAAGGTAACTAAGGTCAGGGGGCGATCTGAGTGGCAATGACAGGGGATGGCAGCCCCTTTGTTCGTTTAAAATATAGCACATACCTTAGTTAAAGTAACATTTTGGAGAATAAACTAAACAAAACCACAATTAAGCCAACCCTTTGATGATATATTTTGTTGTTGTTGTTGTTGAAGTCAGGTTATGTCACTATGCAGATTTTTTTAAATGTCACATTTTTCATTTCGTATCATATTGCTGCATCGTCTCAGAGAAAACCTCTTGCAAGAAGCTGCAACTAAAAACCAGGAGTTCCAGCGCACAAGCAAATCCCTGAATTCCTTCCTGGACAATCTGCCTAAAAATGAGATGAGCACCAGTGATGATCTATCTCAGGTCACTGCCAAGCAGAGCTCCCAAGAGGTAAGATGGTCCATTGCCCATACACAAGTGTCTTTCCTCTCAGGACAACCAGAGCATTCCACTCCTCTGTCAATCTGTTTTTCTGTCTTTCTTTGGGAATTATTTATCTGGAGTGGCTTGGTAATGATGCTATTTGGTTGATTAAGTGTGGTGTTAAGCTCTATGCAAATCTGTGGAAATCCACCATTGTATGAAAATGATAGAATGTGATATCAATACCTTTCACTGCTTAACGTCTGTGATACATGTTTACTGTAGAGGGTGATGGATGACCTGAAGAGGAAGGGACATGACATGGACAGAGTGGTTGACCTGTCTCAAGACCTGCAGAATTTGCTTAACGTAAGACTCCAATGGATTACCATACAAGGCTATAAAAAGTAGGGCAATAATAGATAGGTGATTAGAGGGACTATAAAACAAAATGGCATTCCCAGTATTGGCTCAAATTATCACAAATTTGAGATAAAACAATGATATTACCTCATTAACTCCTTGTTAAATAATTTGGAAATAATCCAAGAATAGGGATATAAGCACACTTGAATGAATGAATTTATTTGTTTGTTGTTGATTTATGGTCAAACACAAAAACATTAACTTAGTTCTTTATCACATCTGTACAGGAGTATGAGGCCAATGTTGATAAATACAACGGTACCCTAGATGGCGCTGGGGCCACTGTTGCAAAGAGGCCTCATATTCCCACTCTTGCTGATTCTGTTCAGAAGCAGGTACCATTTAAATTCTTACGTTTTCACAATAATTAACACATCAGTCATTAGACGATCAAGGTGGTTGATGGATTGTTGTGTGTCTCTTTTATTACAGGAAAGGGCTCTGGTAAACCGTTATGCTGAAACATCAGCTGAAAATAACCAGCGCCTCAATCAGATGGGCTTGGCTAAGAATTTAATTGCAAAAGTAAGAGGACAGGGCATAAATAATTGTACATCTACTTTCATATAACCTCCTCCTTCTGTATTAGGCATTCTTTATGTGAAGCACTTTGTAACTCCATGTTTTGAAAGGTGCTATATAAATGACTTACTTACTTCTTCAGTCCATGTTAAACTTAATAAAATGTCTTGTGTGCGCTACTACCATTTTACAACAAAACGAAACAAAAACATACCAAATAATTTAACTCATTGATTTTGGTATCCATTCATTTACTTTTCCCACTGTAGAATGAAGAGAAAGTTCACCTGGTGGCACAGCAACAAGTGCAGCTCGAAAGCCAGCAAAGGAATGCCACTGAGATAAATAGTCTGACGAAAGAGTTGGAGGATGAGAAGGAGAGGCTTGCTCACACCGAAACAGACCTGAGAATTTTCAATGAAAGGATGCTGTCACTGAAGAGTCGTAGGGGAGTGGAGCGTGTTGAGGAAAAAGAAGTGCTGCAGTACTACCGCGAGCCTAAACTGGAAAGTGATTTGGAGGATCTTCAGAACAAAATGCACGAAGAGACCCTGAAGCGCAGCACCACTTTGGGTGATATTGAAGCACTTAACAAGAAAATCACTATCCTGGAGGACACTCTAAAAAACACCCCACCCAAACTAGTGACCAGAGAGGTGACAGAGTTTGAGAGGGATCCTCAGCTAGATGTAGAGGCAGCAAAGTTGAAAGATGAAATAGCAACGATAAAAGATGAAGGTCAAGTGAGAGATGGGGAGATCATTCAGATGAAGACAGAAGTCACAATTCTTCACCAGAAGAAGCCCTCCATTAAACAGAGAGTGGTTAAGAAGGAAGTGGTGAAAATTGAAAAGGATCCAGTGATGCTGAATGCAGTACGAACATTTGAGACAGAAATTATTGATGAGAGCAATAAAAGCAAGTTCATCAATGATGAAATCTTCCAGACAAGGAGCCAGATCAATGCGCTAGAGAGAATCATTCCAAATATCCAGCCTAAGGTCATCATCAAGGAGGTGAAAAGGATTGAACAAGACCCTGACCTCATCAATGAATCTAAGAAGATTCAATCAAACCTTGAGGATGAGCGGGTTGAAAACAACACTTTGGCCAAAGAGCTTACAGACCTCCGCAGTCACTACCGTGAAGTGCAAGACTGGAAACCCAGGATTGAGGTAAAGGAAATAGTTAATGAGATCTACCGGATAGATCCGAACACGGAGGTGGATATAATGAGTCTAAAGAAAGACATACAAGACAACAGCAAGCAGCGCTCTGATATGGAGAGAGAGATCAGCCATGTCACATCTGATCTGAATGTCCTGCGTTCTGAGAAGCCCAGAGTAGAGCTGAAGGAAGTTCTCCAAGAGGTGGTGAAGGAGGAAAGGAGCCCTGAAAATAAGAGAGAGATTCAGAGGCTAAATGATCATGTGAACCATCTACATAGCAATCATAAATCCATCCAGGACCAGCTGAGACAACTAAGGAAAGAGAGAGATGAATGGAAGGCTGAAAAGTCCAAAGTAGAGACCAAGCTTGTCACCAGAGATGTCATAAAGTATGAAAATGATCCACTCTTGGAGAAAGAAGCTGACCGCATGAGAAGAGAGGTGCGGGAAGAGGCACAGCTGCGGCGCACTATTGAGGAGATGGTATTCGACTTGCAAAACAAATACATCCTGTTGGAGAGACAGAAACCTGAGGAGAGAGTGGTTGTGCAGGAGGTGGTGCATCTACAAAAGGACCCAAGGCAGGTAGTTGAGCATGAGAGGCTGGGCAGAAACCTTGATGATGAAGTGAAGTCCCGGCGCCAGGTAGAGCTAGAGTTGCAACAGCTAAAAAGCAAGGTGGAGGATAAAGACAGGACCCTCAGAGAGAGTGATGAGCACCAAAGGAAGATGCAAGTGGAGTCTGAACTTAGAGAGATCAGACTGCGCATTAAACAGTTGGAAAATGCTCCACCTCCTGTTGAGGAACGTGTTGTCGTTGAGGAGATATTGAAGGTTGAGAGAGACCCAAAACTGGAAAGGATGACAAATAGTCTTCGGTCAGACAGCGACAAGGAAACCAACGATGTCCTCCGTCTCCAGAGAGACATCCGGAACATCAATGTCAAGCTTGAGATCCTACAGCGAGAGAAGTCTGGTGAGAAGACAGTGTACAAGGAGGTTGTCCATGTTGAGAAAGATCAGGCTGTGGAAGCAGAGAGGGATCACCTGAGGGGACAGGTATCCCAGGAGAAATTTGCCAGGCAGGACCTGGAGGATGAAATCAAACGTCTCTCTGACAAAATCAATCTTCTGAAGACCACCAAGTCCAGCACTTCAAGAGATGAGACCAGCCTCACTTTGAACAGAGATGCCTTACAGAGGGAGAGGGACAACCTCAATCATGAGCTTAGGACCCTGGGAGCTGAGAGACATGATATAAGCCTGTCGTTCCAGCAGCACAGCAGGCTGATGAGTGAGAGAGCACAGATGAGCAGGCAGAATAGTCTTAGGATGGAATCTGACATGCAGCATCTGGAGAGGGACATCCTGGATGAAAAGGACAAGATTCACTTGCGAGACAGCACCATCCGGGAGCTTCAGCTGAGCCTGCAGAAAGAGGAACATGCAGAAACTAGGACCAAAGAAACTAACGTCTCCACTAAAATCACCATTTTGGATCCAGATACAGGCAAAGACATGTCTCCTTATGATGCCTTGCTGCAGGGCCTCATTGACCGTCAACAATACATTCATTTGCAGGAGCTGGAATGTGATTGGGAGGAGATTACCTCCATGGGACCTGACGGTGAGACATCTATACTCCAGGATCGCAAGAGTGGCAAGCAGCACTCCATAAAAAATGCCTTGAAGGATGGCAGGCTAACACAGCATGACCTGCAAAAGTACAAAGATGGCAAAATGCCCATCTCAGAGTTTGCCCTGCTAGTTGCAGGTGACATTAAGAAGCAGCCACAATTTAACTCAATCGTCCCAAAGTCCACCACATCAGTGAAATCGGCCCCCTCTAACCCCTCCACTGCTCCTGAAATGTACCCAATCGCTGGAATAATTGATACAAACACTGACACCTGCTTCACAATACGCAGTGCCACCATGTGTAAACTGATCGACACCACTACAGCTCAAAGGCTTCTAGAGGCTCAGGCGGCAACAGGAGGCATCATTGATATCAACACCAAACAGAGATATGTAGTCCACAAGGCAGCAGATAGAGGCCTCATTGAGGCCAGTCAACTACAGAGGCTGCTCAATGCACAGAAGGCCTTCACTGGTGTTGAGGACCCCATGACCAGGGAACGTTTGTCCGTGGGAGAGGCTGTTCAGAAAGGCTGGATGCCCAAGGAAACTGCCATTCGCTACATGGAGGCACAGCACCTGACAGGAGGGCTGGTCAACCCCAACACTAGCAGCCGAGTAAACATCTTTGATGCCATCGGGGCCAAAATGATTGACAGCACAATGATGAGGGAGCTGCAGGCTGACACAAACTACGCCAAGGAGATTGTAGACCCACTCACAAAGCAGAAGATCAACTACAAACAGGCTATGGATCGCTCCAAGAAAGACCCACTGTCAGGCTTACTGATGCTGCCTGCCTCTTCTAAAGAGTCTGGTTACACTCCTACGTACACTTCTCATAGATACTCAAGACACTAGATGTGTTTACAGCGTACTTAAGAGTTATCTGGTCTCTGGGGTGATCAACGAGATACCAAATTGTACTATTAGTTGTAGGATCAATTACCGTATATATATTGTACAAACCTCATGAAATAAAATTCAATACATTAAATATAATGTACATTTTTGACTCGGGTTAAGTCTGACTCTACTGCAAAGCTTACTGTCTCACCAAAATGATTGCTGCCGAGTTGCTTTTTGTTTACCAAACATGTCGATGTGGGAAGATGTATTTTTTGATTTAATTTAAAAAAAGAAAATATACAGGTTTATGATATTTTGTTTATCCTTGATATTCTTTGTTTTATTTGGGATATTGGGACATGGTGCAATGCTATTTACCAAGATTGATTCCTACTGTATTACTCATGGGTTCTCCTTGACACTGTTCACTTTAAACTCAATCTTGTTTGATACTTTCTAAAGAAACAAATATCAATAAATCTAAATTATATGGTTACAGTGTGTGGACTCCCTCACTCTCAATGCTGTGTAAAGTCAGTTAAATAAAATATAGAAGCATGTAGTCCTACAGTAGGCAGTTTATTCGTTTTTCAAGCTTTATTAAAGTAAATAATACTGTATTCGATCCTGTTTTAAGGAACACTCATAAACCATACCATTTGGCTGAAATTAACCACAGCTGAGAAATGTTTCTTGGACCATTTCTACAAGTTTGTGACACACACCACAAGTGTGTCAGGAAAACGCTGGTTGCACATATAGGATTTAGAATTTATACTGCTGTGTACAAGTTCAACTTTTGCCATTTTACTGTCAGTGGGATATATTGGTTTTAATCCATAATAAGAAAACCTGGGTTAGCTCTTTACACATACAGGACACATCTATCTGTTTGCCCTGACAAAGTGTTCTGGCATAACTTAAGTTGAACGATATCAGACCACACAAGGACATCAAGAATGAATGCATGACAGCTTCCCACCAAATTAAATGTCATCACTGAAAAACTGTCATTTTGAACGTGTTGACACTTGGGAGATATGCCTGAGAAATGCACCACATATTGTACATAGAAATGCATCATGGCACATGATGAAACATCTATCAATAATCCATTGACCAAACATCACACTTTGATATCAATCCCATGATTTGGGGCTTGACTTGCCAAAACTAGTAGTCCCAAGGGTAGAAAACTGCTATGGCTGAGGGTTTGTTGCTCTTGTTGGACAAAACAAACAGAACCAAATAGGCAAGTGTCAGTTGAGTATCAACATTGGACCATCCAAATAAAGTGTTACCAAAACATGTTTTACAAGAATAAAAAAACTTTTCTAATTGACCAATGTATTTTTAAATTATCCAATTGGGTTTGAACAGGTTTCAAGGGCCAATTCAAGTAAGAAGAAAAACAAACGGTAAAATGAATTGAAGTAACACTGTTTTCCAAAACAACATTATAATCAACCGCCCTCTCAAGTAGGTGTGCTGATCTGGGATCCGACTTTGCCTTTTAGAATCGCATAAACCAGTTAGTGTCAATCTATGCCTTTCACGCTTTAAAAAAAGTGTGCTGCATAAATGGTAATAAAAAAAGGAAATGAAAAAACAGCTACACGCCAGGGTGTGTGTACGTGTTTCAACAAGATCTCAAATGTACCTTGGCACACAGGTTAAGAGCCAGTGCTGTAGACCTGTCCATCTATCAATGAGAGCACTGTGGGAAACTTGATGAATGCAGACCCTGGTCAGGTTGGGTCTGCAGGCGGTTGCCCATCAGCCTCTTTGCTCTCCCTCTCTTTGAAGAAGCTCCTCTGTTCATTGATGGCTTTCTGTAGGAGGGCAAGGTTCACCCCATCAACACAGTTCAGAACACGGGCACGGACCATCACACCACCCCCTGTTACAATTTGAGAAGAAACAAAATAAGGTGGGTGATAGAGGTATAGGAATATACAGCACATGCGACAATGCTACACAGTAGATCCTGTTTAGTTTTTTTAAGATGTAGACTGGAGCCCAAAATGTATTGCTGGTTTGTTTCTTGGGTTCCCACATTACATTACATTACAGCATTTAGCAGACGCCTTTATCCAAAGCGACCTACATGTCATACCGTTGGCGGAGGCAGCCATACAAGGTACCAACCTGCTCAACGGGAGCAACTCGGGGTTAGGTGTCTTGCTCAAGGACACCACGACAGATTTTTCCCGGGAAGAGCTGGACTCGGACCGCCAACCTTGCAGTTGCGGGGTGGGAACTCTTCCTCCTGAGCTACTGCCGCCCCCATACAAGTATACATTGCATGCATCATATACATAGTACATCACACCATGCACCACACTACACACAAACAATATTTGCATGTCTTTGACTGTGGGAGGAAACCCACGCAAACACGGGGAGAACATGCAAACTCCACACAGAACGGGCCGGGTGAGATTTGAACCCAGGACCTTCTTGCTGTGAGGCGACAGTGCTAACCACTGCGCCCCCTCATGACAAGAGTCCCTGGATGTATTTAAACAAGCCTGATAATCAATATTTAATTAAGTGAATATGAGTAAAATTAAATGAATATTCATATGCAATATTGTGGATAGGTCTAATTAAAGGCTTTCGCTCTTACAGCTATGAGAGACAAAACACTGGTATGGAATCAGAGGCTAGAGGACGGATTGCTTCTCAGCATGTGAAACTGTGTTGCTTCTTTACACAAAAGCTTGAAAAGCTGAATCCCAAAATGTTGTAGTTTTTAATCCAAGTGCAGAAGAAAAACACACCGTCCAAAAAGACATTTGTGGTACTGCTGGAATCTTGACGACTTTCTAAATTCAATTTTTTACATATTTGCCATATTTAAACTATTTCCACGTTCGGTGACGATCAGTCTTTCAGACCCGCCACTCATTGTTTGAATGTATCTCTTGTTTGAACTATTTCATATGTAGACCCAAGGAAGATATGCAACTGCTGTTGGGGATTTGAATAAATCACTCCACTAAACATGTAACGTGACCGAGTTATAACAGCTCAGAAAACATCAACTGGTCCTTACCCTCCACATTTTCAATCTCACCCAGAACTGTGTACTGGGCTCCAACTATGGGGTCAAAGGGCTCCACAAACAAGGTTTGGACGACCACCTGGTGCAGTGTTGAAGCATGCTGAGCTGACAGTGTAGCCCTCGACTCCTCAGGCTGATAGCACACCAGTCTGGAAGATGGAACAACACTTGACCGTGTACACTGGTAAGCCAGGTTTCATTTCCATGCGCTAGTGAGTGCTGCTGCTGTCAGTTATGATAGTAATAGTAGCTTCATTCGTTTCTTAATAAAGAGCCACAAACACAACCCACCTGCCAAACGTTCTCACGGATTCTCCTTCCTGCACTGCACCAGAGCTCACTTCCCAGGGGAAATGGAAGACTGCAGCAGCAGGGAGCATCCTCAAAGTGTTGGAAAAGGGTTTGTATTTGGTGTTCTTCCGGTTCGTGTTACGCCCCGCCTCTTGACACCGCTGAGGAAGTTGACACAGTATAAACCTTTGGTCAGGTTGGTTACACAATACTGTTATCATCGCGTCTATCCAGGTGAAACGGTGTTTTGGACCTGGTACGTAGAGCGATGAATCCCGACATTCTACGAGAGCGGCAAAAGGCCACGTTTGACGTCGAGAAACTCACCCACATTTTGGACGGTGGTGCTGAAAAGACCCGAAGGAGGCGAGAAATTGGTGAGTTTGAAATGTCCTCCTCGCCCGACCAGTGTATTAACGTAACGTTATACCTTTAATGTCGACAAGAGATGGCTTTGGTGGATATTTGTGAAGAAAACCAAAAAACGATGCCGTTATTAGCCAACGTTAGCTAACGGGGCATCTAGCTAACATGTTAAAGTGTCGTTCTCTCTTGTTAAAAGAGAATGCTGCGCCAAACTCCATTGAAACCCTGTCAGTTTAAGGAGGCCCTGCTATCGGTAGTGATGGCCGGCTCGGTACTCACGCTCGATACTGTATCGACCTTTTCGACACTTTCTAATTCGGAACAATGTTTCGAAACATCTCCGGTCACGTGATGATGACAAAAGGTATCGGAAGGAAGTGTCGTTACGTCACACAAACACCTGACTCTGTTTCAAAATCGGGGCGGAAACCTTGGGTTCGATGTCACGCTTCAAAACTACTCTTGACTGCAAGACCTACGCGCTACCGCACGGCCACGGACGCTTACGTTTATTAGGTGAACATACTTTTATAAGACAACGACGTCACTGTCGCTTAGTGTTTCGAGCGCTTCATGAAGCCTCGGCACAATTGTTTCAATTGTCTCGGTGTTTCGGAAAGCCTCGTTCTGGCCATCCCTAGCTATCGGCAGTAGACATAACGTAGCTACATAACTTACATAACGTTACCTGCTGGAAGGTGAACGTGTACGCTCCTCCATGCAGCTCGTGAGTCAATACAACTCCAACCGATTGGTTCCCTAGTTATTCCCAACCGCCTGCCGAAACACAACAACAAGGGGCGCTCCACAACTACGGCATTAACTAAGTTGTCGATGATGTATTGTTGGATTTTAGTGCAGCATTTGACATACTTGATCATAAGTTGTTATTGAATAAATTGAGCTGTTACGGTTTTGAAGCATGTGCTGCTTCATGGATTAAAAGTTCTCACCAACAGGAAATATGCTGTATATTGTAATGGTAGTTATTCTGAGTAGGGCTGGGACGATGCGGTAATCTCACGATTCAATTTGATTCACAATGTGGGGTTCACGGTTCGATTCAGCCACGATTCGATGTGATAATAAAAAGTGTGATTGTATAACATTGCCATTATTTAGGGAGGTTTCACACCTGATAAGTCCACTTCTTGATTCGCACCAGATGCGAGAATGATGCATTGTTTAGTTTTTCAGCTGGTTCGGTTCTCTTTCACACCTATTTGTTTGCTCTGGTCCAAATCAATTGTTGAGTTGATGAAGTGAACGTCCATGTCACTCATTGGTCAGATGTGTCTGGGGCGGGAGAGATAACATAGTTCCTGAGCTGCTCTCCAATTGGTCAGAATTTCCATGCGGGAAAACTCGAAAGAAACTCCGGGAAGTAGAGAAGATTTAGCTGTTTTTGTGTGTTGTCGAAGTTGTGAGGTTCTATATTCATCCGATTCTATGAAGCACTGCACCTCCTCACGACTCCACGTTTGTCCGCGATTACTCGTCATGCTCGCATGTTGTGAAATGCTCATCTTCCTCATTCCTGCAGTTGGGTCGGACCGAGACCGGATCATGTTCTCACCACAAACTCACAGCACCAGAGTTTGTTTGGAAGCGTACCGAGACCACCTCTCAACAAGGTCTCAGTCCGCTTGTTTGGTCCGCTTTTGGTGCACACCCGAGTACGATTGTTGTGTTCTCACCTGCCAAAAAGAGCCGCACCAGGGGGGAAAACGCACTAGAGGGCGATTCAAGTGGCCTAAACAAGGCTGGTGTGAAAGCGACCTTATTTATGAGTGAATATTAACATACCATAAGTCCCTATAGGAATATCATAGGAATAGCAGAAGCTTTTATCCAAAGCGACTTACATATCGCGTCTGATTGTCTGGACTAGGAGAGGTCATCATTGATGACCACACAGAGGAACTTGAAGCAGGAGACTCTCCACTTCAGCTCCATCGATGTGACCGGGGGTGTGACCTTCAGTTTCTGTTTACTTTTACTTATTAATTAATATATGGTTGTTGGTCTCTTTTGGTCGTTTATCTTCTGATACACTGCTGTAGTGTGTTGGTCATGTTAATAAAAAGTACATTAATGTAACTGCTTTGGGGTCAATTCTTAATGCAAACATTAATATTTTGAATAATGCACCAGGCTAGAGGGTTCCTTGTACAATTTACAGCATTAGTTAGGAGAATCTTTCATATACAAGCAAAATGTGTATTATAACTGAAACATCCCTAACTGAATAGATATTTAATCAAATCAATTTTGGAAATCAGTGGCGATACCCAGCCCTAGAGGCAGGGTCTGAAATTAACTTTTTAGCTCACCAGCCAAATGTCTGGTAGATGAAAAATTCTACCCGCCAAACTTTTATTTTAACAGCCAAAAATGAAATGTGCAGTACCAGTCAAAAGTTTGGAACCACCTGCTTAAACCAGTTTTTTCCATGATTAAAAATGCTTTCCACTGTATAAACTTGTCTATAGACACTTTATATTTCATTATATGATATGCGGAATTATATAAGCAGATAATTATAAGTGAA
>OMOT01081097.1:0-13184 GCA_900312575.1 Acanthochaenus luetkenii
TATTAACAACGCGCTGTTAAGTTTCTATCGTGTCCTCACCGGGATTTCCACCTATGACGCGTGCGTGTGTGTGCGTGTGCGTGTGCGTGTGTGTGTGTGTAGCACAGCCCCGCCCCTCGCGCAGAAAGAGAGACAGAAAAAGCGGCAAACTAGATTATGTTCGTTTAATTCCTTGAAAAACACATTTGCCACAATATAAATCTCTCCATAATATTTCGAGTATCTACCAATAGCAGAACCGACAACGTCGGATCTTATCGATACTCCAATTTTTACTAATTTAGAACCGGGTTTCGGGCGGCATCCCTACTGATTTCTGAATTTTCAGCCAATAGTTAACGTTCTCTGTGGTTATGATAGGACCCGCCTCCTGTCAATCACAACCAACAAACGAGCCAAATCAAGACTAAAGTAAGAGTAAAGTTAGATTTGACACAATTCCATCTTTAAACCTTTGCTCTTCTTTACTGGGAGAAACTCTTCATATTTAGACAGTTTGTTTCAAAATATTTATTTATATTTACTATAAACTACTAAGACTAAGGAGAAATATCAAATATCTCCTAACGTGATAAAAGCCGGAAAACCTTCTACAGTAAGGGAAATCAGTAAATGAGCAGAAACTCCGGTCACACTGGAACTGTCCTTTAATGGATCCAGTTGGTCTTACTGGTTCAGTCCAGTACGGCTCCTCCTCTCCTAATGTTGTCATCTGGTCTGTTTCCCCAGAGAGCCTCAACCTGGACTCCAGTCTCATCATGAACTCCAGTGACCTTCCGCTTCTGTCCCGCTGACCCTTTGACCCTGCCAGGCCCAGGCGAGGTGTGTTGTGGACTGGTCACTCCCAGACAAACCAGTTCCCCATCACATCTCAAGCACATTTCTAGTTCTCATTCCGTAGCAATTTCCTGTTCCCATGTGGGGACAAAGTGTCACCAGATGTTCATCGCTCAATATGTAAAAAAAACCAAATTAGATAGAAAAAAAATGGAACAAATGAGACATAATAATGAATCAGTACCGTGGAACTTTTTTTTGGTAACATTCTTTTTCAATCCCATGAATAATCACGCGACCCAAACCCCCCCCCCAAAATGATGTGGTGGGCCCCTGGGGGTCCCGAGCCCCTGGTTGAGAACCACTGGACTAGTTGAGCAGCTTCTATCGGACACAATACTGGACATCTTCAAATCAAGTGAAGAAATCAGTGTCTGGAAACCTGCAGTGGTGTGATGTTTCCTGGTTTCAGATCATGATACGGTTTAGCTAATCAAGTTAGCTTCAATCTTGTATCAGTCAGCGGCTGCGAGTCTTGTAATAACACCTCCTTTCTATGATGTTTAGTAAAAAATCAAATCAAATCCCAGTGTGGTGTCTGGTTTTATCCTCCGGTATAGAGATCTGTATAAGAGAGATCTGTAAGAGATCAGGTACAGCAGCCGCGCATCATCTCATTCTCCTCTGTGTTGTGATTTCAGGCTTTCAGTTAACTAAAATGTTTGGGATGTAAAAAAAAACACATTTTAAAACGATTCTTCTAGCAGCCATGGTGTGGATGTTGTGTTATCTAAGTCTGGCTGCAGCTTCAAAACACCAGAATCTCCTCAACTAATAAAGAAATACAGAACAGAGGAACCCCGGAAGCAGAGTCAATATTAGTGCAGAGTTAAAGACCTCACTTTGCTCCTCTGAAAGGGGGCGGGAACAGAATCCCTTATTTGGGCTGAAAAGTGATGTCACGCTTGAAAGGATTATTACCCCGCTTTGTTGCATGCTCAGTTCTGATTGGCCAATGAGGGCATTACGATTGTGCGTTCACACGCTGGTGGGAACGTCAGACATCCGGGACTCTTAGTCGGCTGCTAAACAAGAGTTTTGTCTGACAGTCAAACCGGAAGACAAACGATAAACAAACATGGCCGTCCTGCTGCGTAACAAGCTGATTTAACAAACGTAATTTAAACCGTTAGTTATGATGGTTAGTCTGCTGTAATAAAGCTGCATGTGTATAGAAGAGTTTTCTTAACATTGACTGACGATAAACGTAATTTTCCTCCATATCGAGAAGGTTAAAGGTCGTTGCAGCACGTCTCGGAAACTCGGGTAGCAAACATGTTTTCCCACTTTATCATCCGACTTTAAACGTTTCTGTGAAATTCCATTGTTTCTGAGTAACGGACGCTGTTTCACATCTAACACCACCCCTGTCAGGAAGTCCACATGTCGAGTTCACCTTGTGGCAGAAACACGCAACTGCAGAACCCAGACTGGAAACATGGAAAATGTTTCACTACTTTCTCTGTACTTGGAGAGCACAAAGCATTCAGGGGATTTTTTTTTTAATACAAGCAGTTACATTTTGAAAGATGTAATAATTGTTTGTGAAATGAAAGAGAATCGTTGATTTGTTCGGTGTTAACCTATATAAATAAACACGATTGATTGATTAACCTGATAATCCTCTCAGCATCATGAAAAGACCTTGTGTTCTGCAGCCAATCTGTTGGTATCACAGGTGCAACACTCAAACCAATGACAGAAACCACAGCAGGTTGCTTTAATGACCTTTAACAGGCTGGATGAACTCCAGGTACTGATGTTTTCCCCCATAGCAGCATTTTGGACATGAAAGCAAACAATCTGTTTCAGAACAGAAAACACGCTTTCTGATATGATAGATTTTCTTTTATTGATAGTTTTCATATACACAATATAATATATATTTATAGGGTGTGCATGAATAGTTTTCACTAAAAACAACCAGCCATGAGTCAGGAGGGAATGAATATTCCAATATAGTGTTTTGTTTTTTACAGTCCCATAAAAATACATCTCTTTTCTTATGTAGAGAATTTGTCCCAGAAAAAAGTTGGAAAAAAATAACTGTTTTCATAGATGTGCTTTTATTTCCCTTCATCACATCTCTCTCTGTCTCTGACTCATAATTCTCTCTGGCAGATCAGTCACTTTCCAGCACTTTGCTGTAAATCTACAGAATGAAATCATGTTGCTGGTGTGTATTTTGCTGTATTGGTACATGTTGGGGTTAGACTGATATATGTTACGCATCAGATATGGGCCAGTCGGTGTGCTTTCAGCGGCAAACAGTCTTCACCGTTCTTTGAAACACGACGTTAACTCTGAAAACGTTCACTGATCGCTCGCTGCACATCGACTACAGCGACATGGAAATCAAAACAAGAACACAGACGAGAACAGAAACTGAACACAGCACTGCTACTATTTATCATTTATACTGTGGTATATTAAGGTCTGGCAGGAAGTCTGCAGGTTTCCATCCAATCAGCTGCTTCTAGAGCAGGGCTCCCACACTCACTTGGATGTTAATTCAAGGACTTCTCAATGCCGTTCAAGGTCTTGTTTGGTGTTATTCAAGAACTCAAAATTGTCATGTTTTGGGGTAAGACATATCTCAAGAGGCCTCATGGTGAAATCCTTCATCTGTATCAACACAACTATCAGGTACTTTCAACGCCATCCATTCACTTTCAAAAAGGACTTAAGGCCTCACATTTCACAAACACTCAATGATTTTCCAGGCCTGTGGGAACCCTGTTAGAAAGATCACAGCTGTCAGGTGAGAAGCTGCTGTGTTTCGACACGACTTGAAGGAAGTCAACTGTCAGGGCTGAGAAAACGTTTCGGAACTTGCTGTGCCATTTTTAAATATACGAGGCTGTCAGTCTAAAAATAAAGCTGAGTTGTTTAAATCCACTTTAAGTCCCCAAACCTGTAAAAACCGATCAGCAGCGAACTGCAGCAGATACCGCTCGCTCTTTATATGCAGTTGATGAACTGAACATTCCGATTTTTATCACTCTTCATCAACCAATTTACTATTTGGAACGGTTTGGAAACACAAAAGGTATTTTCAATCCCAAAACATTGCTGATTGTCACTGGCAATTTAAGAGCAAACTTTTCTAAATGTTCCACTCGGGTACGAAGCCCAGCAGGCAGAGCAGCAGCTGATCCAAACTCACAGGACAGACAAACAGACGGTAAGAAACGTAGGAGACAAAGGAAAAAGAACGCAGCAGAACTAAACAGCATGTCTAGCATCAGGATATGCTACCATTCATGTAACAGCAAAAAAAAAGATTAATATGGTCTGACTAGTATTGTGCAAAATTCTGAAAATGGAAAACAGGATGTAAAAGACATTTGAAAACAGCTGAAATCAGCAGTGGAAAGAGTTTTATCCCACAGTCACTGATTCAGATGAATTATTTCTTTTTGTTTTCGATTAAGACACTTCCATAAACAGCTTATAGACTTCTATGTACATATTTCACAAGTGAAAGGTCAGGTGGTTATAAAAGACCAGGTCACTCTTGAACGAAAGACGAATTGTGTCACTATGGGATGTTACTGATGTGTTGAAAACGACACATCCTTTTAAGAGTGTGGGGAAAACAAGTCGAACATCTTTCCCCGTGGATTTACACCTAAAATGACACCATGTTCCGGCTCAATGAGAAGTAGCTACTTCAGGGTCCTGAGTAAGTGCAAATGTCGGGTGGGAAGTAGGAGCTCTTTGATGATTTGATGGCACATCTAATATAGATATGTAAGGGTTTTGGAACACAACTTATTTCTTGTTTAAAAAAACAATGTGACTGTTAAGGGGAACAGTTTGGTTTTGGCAGCTCCACATTTGACATTGTGATGAAATCACAGGTTTGAGGATTAGTTTCATACCAAAACACCACTGTCTGAAATGCCTGATGCATCCTCATTAAAAATGGCTGTTGGCGTGGCAATGAAACACTTTTTGGTTTGAAGTTTTAATTAATAAAGTTCTGTGTCTTTTAATAGTGATGCAACGACGGAAAACAATAAAGCAAGCTTGTTGAGTTTTATGGGGATTTTTACCGCAGTTGAAATGTGTCTTTAACCAATCAGACCGCTTGGCTGAACTACCCATAATAATTCAAATGCTTCTGAAGAACAAGACAGCTGATTTAAAGCAAGACGTATGTCGGTCCAAGATAACTGATTGGGAGATGGAGGAGCAACCATGGAGGGAGGACAAAAAAACAACTTAATGGAGGCTAAGGGGATTTATACAGGACTCTGAAGTCATCTGCCAAAGAAAAAGACCATAGTTGGTTCTCTTCAGCCGTCGATACTTTTCTTTGTAGTTAAATTGTACAAGATGTGCGAATAGGGAAAAATGAGCTCACTGGAGAGAAAAAACATGTGCAGTTTGAGAAAAGGAAACAAAGCGGTTCTTTTTTGCATGACGGCCGAATAGTGGACGATGGTGGGTGAGGAGTGGCCATCATCGAAAAAAAACAGCCGCTGGAAGGTGAAGATACAAAACTTTACGCACAGCATGCCACGAAAAACAACAGTCAATTGCCAAAATACAAGTGGCGAACTCTCCTTTCCTTCAAACAAACGACTGGCTGTTGAAGTGTAAATCACCCTTACAAGACAAGGAGTGAGCGTAGTCGTTGACAGAGCGTTGCCTGGGGATTCAATATCTACGGTCAAACCCCCCTGGCTCCCCGCTCCTATCTTTAATATTCACATATAGATACACTATAAACATATAGACATGGCGCCACAAAGGCCTGCAGACCACGGATTCTTAAAACTTCTTCTGCCCAGGACCCAGTTAGTCTCATCGTGGGACCCGGGCTTATTAAAACGTCCAAGCTCTTGTAATGTGTGGACTGCCAGAAGTAGGCCGTCGACCCGCTTCGGGTCAGGAGCCATAGTAGAAGAAACCAGGCTGTAGATTGAGACAGACAGGACACGTCACGCCGGGGGACTTCTGGAACAACCTGGAGGCCGCTGTCACGTTGAGATGGAAGACTAAAACTTTTATACAATAAACGTGGGCTTCAGTGACCGATGTAGTTATCGTTGACGGGCTCGGATCAGGTCGCCTTGGGCTAAAAAAATATTGACCAAAAATACTGACTGATTAGCAATTTTGGCCTTATAAAAAGCAAAAACGCTTCGATTTGGTTTGGTTTCTACAGCACAAGTCACATTCAATGGTACGGTAAATGTTTACTATAGGGCTGCAAAATTATTGCTAAAACATTTTGCTGGATATTCTGATCACGTAAATGAATCACAATTATTAGTCTTGATGCGGACCTTCTAAATGACATGCTTCAATATTGCCAATATTATGATTATTAATTGTTGAAATGTACATGGCAATATACAGGATACGCAATTAATTGTGCAGCCCTAGTTCTCTGGTTTGATTAAATGGTGGCAGAGTCCAGAAGTTACTCCAACTGTAATGTCGTTTCTCTAACAGCCCTCCACTTATTCACCACAGTTTTGACCAATCTGCCAATAGTCTTCTTCAGAGCCATATTTCTAAAGGAGCCGTGCCACCGAAATCACTGGAACTCCAGTAATTCCTGATGCTTCCTGATAGAATGGCCAATAAGCAAACTTATTATATTATTATTAATTTATTGTCTCCAAAAAATAAAGTTTTGGCTGAAGTTCATTTAATTTACTTACAGGAAGTAGCAACTGGATCAGTGGAGGCAGAATGAAAGTTCCCGATGCCTCAGCGTCACAACTCCTTCAGACAGAGGGCTCTGGTCTCGATCTGGTCAACACAATCTGATCAGCGCTGTAGGGCCTCTATTTTTCTGCTAATTCCCACCCCATCCAGCTGCATCATCATCATCGTCTACTACGTCTTGATTACAACTCAAGACCTTATTAAAACTTTCTCAGAACCAGATAATTTTGACCAGAGATTCAAGTTCTGGAACTTCCAACGCGGCAATCTCTGATTGGTCGGACAGGAGGAGACGTTTCCTCCATTAGACTGTTTGTGTGGAGCCCCGAGCCTCCATCCATCCAGTAAGTAGAACAAAAATACCTCTGTCCTTCTGACTGGCTTACAGGGTACAGTCCAACATGGACTCCAGCTGATTGGTTTAAATGACATGGGGGTAGAGGAATCCAAATGCCAACATAGGCCAGATGATAAGCCAGCTGACTGGTGAACTGATGAGAGAGGAAGAGGTACACCAATAGGCTGACTGATGAGTCCTGGGGGTTAATATCCAATCGACCAGTAGGGATCTTTGACGGGCCGATAAGGAACTTCCAGAAAGCTGCTGTGTGGAGCTTCTAGGCTACAAGGAAGGTTGCTTCCAAATGTGTGAGGGATCCAAAACACTGACGTTTACACCAATCCCTTCGCCATATTAACCATGAAAATACACCCATGTAGGGTGTAGGGAACAGGGCTGAACCCTACTGATATACCATGTAGGGTGTAGGGCACAGTAGTCCCGCGGACTCGAGGGTGTTGAGTCTTGACTTTGTTTGACATCTCGAGCTAGGGCTGTGCGATATGGACATCTTCTATCACGATATGGGTAATTTCATATCACAATAACGATATATATCACAATATAGTATGTTTTCTGTCAATTCCCCCCCAAAAAGTGTCTATACAAAATAAACACATGCCTCATAGTAATTATGTATTATCATTTCTTTAAATTGTTTTATACACAAATATGCTGGCGAAACATTAATTAATTGCCTTTTCATATTTTGTATGTCCCATTTCTCCCTTAACACAAAAATGGGAAATAAGAGGAACATAATATGTAAAAAAAAAAAAAAAAAAAAGATTTCGTTTCTGAACTTCCAACTAATCCAAACACTGCCAAAGGTCATCAGGAGGAAGAGATCATGTAGAATTTGAAGTAATAAGAATTCACTAATCTACGGAAGAAGTCAACTAAAGACGCAAAAACAAAGCGGATTATTCACAGCCCGGTATGGCTGTGGTCAAGTAAGCCGTCTCTTGTGAAACCACGGTCCAGCCAGCCGCTCTTTATATTGCGTGTCTTTACGGTATTTACCCAGCATTGAGTCAAAATAATTGTATTTTTATTTATTCTCATAGCGTTCGTTCTGGTTGTAAATCAGTGTAATAAATAGCGTTACTGAAAACAGGCAGTTAAAAAAGTTTTGTTCTGTGTCACGCTGCTCTGTGTTTGTTTGTTATTCCAGTCCACTTGTAGAGAACGTAAAGTGGGGTCGGGAATGATGTAAAATACGTCCGTAAAGCAGTTCTGCTGCTTTTTTGCGACAATGGCGATAGAGTAAAATATCTACAGATTAAAAAAAATTATATCGTACCGCAATATATATCGTCATATCCCACAGCCCTATTTCGACCGCGGTCTGCTGTTTTCTCAGTAGCAAAGCGTGCGGCTGGCTGGTCAAAATCAGATTCTGACACGATGCCTTCCTCCGTGGACATACGAAACACTGATATGTCCAAAAACAAATCACCCAAAAGCGCAATTTTGTTAGTTCCTAAAAATGCTGTAGTCCAGCTAAGGTCCATCTGTGCATGCACGACTCTCCTCAAGCCCAGAGCACAGGCTGGCCAGAGATTTAAAAAAAAATAGGAGCATGACTGGAAAACCAGTCGCCTTCTTAAGTATATATTGTATTTCTAATGTGCTCTGAAAAGTTTCATCACATGCAAATAAAAAGTTGCTTGGTTGTGAGAATACATTTTCTGCGTTTCTCTTTAAGTTTTGCTACCGGGAAAATTGTGGGACTTGAGATGTAAAGGCAAGTCAAGACTCAACAGCTCCATCTTGAGTCCATGGGGCTAGAAACAGGCCTGAATCCTACTGATTGTGACTGCTACCATGTTTCCAATGTGGTTGCACGGACAACTCTAGCATGTGATTGACTGCCGATTGGCAATTTTAGCCAAACGTTCGTCCGACAGACGTAAGGAATCAAGGCGACGGTGGTCAGTGTTTCTCCGGTCGTTGAAGGTGAACGGACTTCCGGCGACTGGTTTCTGGAGCTGCTGGTGGTCTGTACCCACGGTGGCAGGGTGATGACTCCCAGTGGGGTGGGGTTTTAGTGTCCGGAGCGGTGGGGGGTGAAGGAGGGAGGAGGAGAGAGGGAGAGAGGGCTGCTGTGCGGACTGACGCCTCCTGCTGGGGGAGAATCTGCTACAGCCTGAGAAACACTGATGGTAGAAGAGGAGGGAGAAACGAGAGAGAGAGAGACATTGTTACATCGACTGTATTACAACTGAATTAAATCTGACATGTAAATTGAAATGAAAGTCTTGTGTTTTATGGCTCATACACTTGCTATGTCAATACTGGTAGTTTCTATGGGTGTTCCTAGGTGGTTGCTACGTGATTACTAGTGGTTGCTAGTAGGGCTTAGTATCATGAACCGGTTCCAAACTGCCTAATTCACCGGAATTGATAAGTCACTGCACTAACAATACTTCTTATTGATCATCAAGAATGTTGAACAGCTGGATGCTTCTCCAGCAGCTGCGCAACAATCTTTTTGAACCTTTCGGAGTGACAGAAGTGGACGCCGGGTTTGTATGTCTATATAACACACAGCGAGTTAGCTAGCATCTCTATGGCAGCCTTCTTAAGATAAAACAGAAGTCGCTGGAGACTGTTTCCAAAAAATTACCATACAATTCCTCTGCAGCGTCCAAAAGTCCAATATTCACACCACTATCTCCTAGATGTTCCACATTTGTTCTGCACCGAGACAACCGGCACTACAGCAGCAAGTAGATGCTGCCTTCAAATGCTATCAGAAATATTGTAATCACAGGTAGAGCTCGCTTGAACAAGCCAATAAAGTGGTAAATACAAATAGGTAAGTCAAATTTTACATGATAAACAAGACGCCAAGATGTGACATTCTTACTCTTTGTTTACGTTTTAGGTGCCACGCCTTCCAAAAACATTTAGCCAATAAACATATTAAAATATCAATTACAAAACTGATGTGAATACTTTCTTCATTCTGCCGTTGCAGGTTATTTTCATTTAATTTTGTTCAGTGATGTTGATCTCCCAATTACTTGGAATGTTTACACTTGTTCTTGTCTTGTTTTCTCTCAAGTAAGGCATTACAAATGTGTCGTATCTGTTTTGAAAAGTAATTCTGAGACTAAAGTAACTCTACACAGCAATGTCTTTCTTGAGTAATAAAACAAAGCTGTATGTAGTATTCTACCCATGACAATTTATACAGTAGGAATTGACAAGGGAATCGATAAAGAATCAAATCTATAAGAATCGAAAATGTCACCGGATTCTGTAAAATCCTATCTACTGGTTGCTAGAGTGTTACTATATGGTTGCTAGGTGATAACTACTTCAACAAAATAACAGATATTGTTACATGTGATCATTCTCATGCAGTGTAAAAGGACAACAGGAAAGAGTTTGAATTTGGAACTTGTAATTCAAACTAAAACTAACAAAGTGCATAAACAAAGTAAAGCAGGAACCAACACAACAGTATTCCATGACTTCTCCATAACTTTCCATTATTTAGGGCGCTTTGACACCAGCCTTGTTTAGTCCGCTTGAATCAAACTCTAGTGTGTGTCCCCCCCCCCCTGGTGCGGTTCTTTTGGGCAGGTGAGAACACAACAATCGTACTCGGGTGCGCACCAAAAGAGGACCAAACAAGCAGGCCGAGACCTTGTTGAGAGGCGGTCTCGGTCTGCTTCCAAATGAACTCTGGTGCGGTACGTTTGTGGTGAGAACGCGATCCGGCCTCCGTCCGACCCAACTGCAGAAAGCACTGCGCATTTTTGGACTAGACAAACTCCCGTACCCAGCTACACTGGGCATTATGGGATGAGAAAGACGAGCATTTCACAACATGAGAACATGACGAGTAATCGCGGACAAACGTGGCGTCGTGAGGAGGCGCAGTGCTTCATAGAGAGTTGGTCGGATGAATATAGAAGCTCACAACTTTAGACAACAAACAAGAACAGCGAAATCTTCTCGTTTCTTTCTAGCTTTCCCGCATGGAAATTCTGACCAATTGGAGAGCAGTTCAGGAACTATGTTATCGCCCTTAGTGTTTCCATGACCTAAACCTGTTCTTTATTCCTGTTGTTTCTCAGTCTGAAAACCGTCTGATGAATGTGTGAAACCTGTTGAAAATCAGATTTTCCTTGAAATGTTTTATAACTGTCCAGTTTCTACTGCGACGCTTCTAGAGATTCTACTAAATCTGTCCTCTGTAACTGATGTGATTTCAAATGTAACAAACTTCAATACTCGAGTCAAAACATACTTCAGTAAAATTCTAATTGCGGACTTCAAAAATTAAGGAACATTATCCTCGTTAGTTTGAAAGAGACGGATGTTACGTTTTGTGAGACCGTCTCACATGTTCTCTCCAGCCTGTTTCCTCAACATTTCAGTTGTTCCTACCGGTTCTGTGGCCTGGGAGGAACCCAAATGTTGCATCCACAGAGAGTGCGTCGCTTAAAAGTATCAGGTTCATGCGGTGGAGAAAGAGAATACGACTGAATACGCTGTGGGTGACGGTTTGTTGAGATCGTATGGATAAAGCATTGATAGCCACCATGTTGGTCTGAAGTAAACGTTACTATGATTAGACATTATTTAGAGGTGAGATCAGAGTGGAGTGACTCCAGTGTGAACCATACATATACACATTCACTCTCATTCAGAAACTCAGTTGTCACTACCAAACTCTGGCGGTTTGTACGCAGCCAAAAAGTACAAGGAAAAGTTACACAGTTACAGTAACTAGAGTATTGCACTTCATCACTTCCACCCACTGTGTGTGTGTTGTTTAAGCTGATGCTCACCTGACTGTGTAGCTGCTGCGGTGGACGGGATCTGTTACCCCGGCAACAAAAAGCTTCTTGGGCGGGCCATCAGACTCCGCCCCTCCTGAGAGACGAAGAGGAGAAAGACAAATTAATTGAGATTTCTTCTTCAATAAATAAAACAAATGAATGCAATTATTATTTTATGTCTTTATTTTCAAATAAATAATAAAATATTATTTTAGTGATATGATGACTGGAGAATCCATCCAACACACACACACACACACATTACCTTTCCTCTTCAGTGGGGTTAATGCAGGCCATCTTACAGTGGCACTCACTGCTGGCCTGTAGGAGAACACACACACACACACAGTTATACAGATAGATAGATTCAAACTAACAGCGTTTGATCTTCCAGTGAAGACAAAGTAAGGCAAAAACAAAGGTTGATGGCATGTGTAGGTGTGTGTGTGTGTGTACCTGAACCTCCGGGTGGGGCTGGGGGAGGAGTTGGGCGTGACGCCGCTGTCCTGGGACTGGAACCACTGAGAGGAACAGACGGCAGAACTCAGTGGGATCACACTATTTATCGCCATTATTAGTCTCAATGATTCTCAATTGTTTTACCTCACTCTAGGCTTATATCAATATAAAATACCAGTTAGGGTTAGACTGATATATTGTCCTTTTATTAGAGATCAGATATCATCACCTCTAATATGATGAGGTTCCTCCTGACCACAGCTACAGGAAAACAGGCTGGAACATGACATTAGACTTTCTTTGCTAAATGTATTTATTCATTTAATTGTTCAATAATTAAATTAATTATTATTTTACAGGCAGTAATGTATCCGAGTTTCCCTATCCCTGAACAGGTGAGGCTTGTCACTAAAGAGCTGCTAACACTAAAATAACTTCATCTGTCTGTGTTTCAATGGAGAGTTTTAGTGTCCCACGACACTCTAAATGTTTCTGAGGCTTTTCCACCCTGACAAGAAGAAAACTCTGGAGGAAACACTGAATCCAGGGATTCTTCTGGCACCAAGAGGATCAAACAACAAACTGAACCAAACGCACTGAGGCAGTGTTTTCTCTCTGAGGCCGACGAGTTGACGAATGACAGACAGAACGGAGGGCTATCCGCACTATACGCAATTATCCTTGAACTGTTCACGAGCCTATCAGAGACGGAGGAGGTGGAGCTTCCACAGCTGTATGATGCAGCCTCGGCCACAGCAGGGAAACAGGAAGGAGCTTCTGTCCAGATCAGGTTTCTATTCACAGATCAGCTAACAGTGTTGTCATGGAAACCGCAGGAAGTTTAATTCTAGGATTATTAACTGTGGAAACTAAAATGATAATGTACGGTCGGTTGTTACTAGAAACGCTCACCACTGATGTGTGGTCATGCCACTGGCTAACTGGAGGCACTGGGATCAGACTGGAAGCACTGGGAGAGAGAAAGAGAGAAAGAGAGAGAGAGAGAGAGAGAGAGAGAGAGAGAGAGAGAGAGAGAGAGAGAGAGAGAGAGAGAGAGAGAGAGA